>BMAW01042317.1:0-41563 GCA_019974015.1 Nephila pilipes | reverse complement strand
TATATATATATATATATATATATATATATATATATATATTAGAATTACTTATTATTCTGCTTTTTGAAAGCGACTTTATTAAATAAATACATAGTTATTTAAATTAAAGTTACATGTTTGAGCTCTAGTATAATAATCAGTTTCAAGTACGTTGGAAGTTTCTAGTTATAAAATTGTGAAATCCTTTCTGGTAGTGAGAACACAACATTTATTTTTCCTGACTTCCATCTATGAAATACTAAAATTCAAGAATAATTTTTTTGAATGTTATATATATTCTATTTTTCCAATACAAAATTCCTGTAAAATTTAAATATCTGAATAAATATTTTAAGAAATATGTAATGATAAATATTTGAAAAACTCCAAAAGAATTTCTTTTTCGAAATAATTGAAATTAAATAGCAGAAATATAAATACACAGAGATGCAATTTAAAATTTATTTTAATATAAGCCTCACCATATATAATTTACGTAGATCAAATATTTTTGAGAAATCTGCTTCAAAGGGGAGTTTTTTTAAAAAAATGGATGTCTCGGAAGAAATATGCCTGAATCTAAAAATCACGCCTTTTCTAAGTATACTGGTTATTTGTTGGGAACTCATAATTTTTCTATCTATTTTAATCTTATTTCCGTATCTTTTCACTTTTTTTTTTTTTTATTTCTTGTACACTATATTTCTGAAGAACGTATATATTTTGTTCAAAGAGAGTTACACACGCACCAAGAGTACAAGGCATCACGTCTGAATTTTTAAGACGTCACGTCTGAATTTTCTATAGATTGTTACTATGTTTCTAGTTTCAAAGCACGCAATATAATTGAGTTGTATACTGCGAGCTCAAAATTTGTGTTGCAAGGAAAATCTTTACAAGATTGAATTTATATCATGCTTTATTTGTTCAATAGTAACATATTTAATTAAATGATAATGTTGTGTCTTTGGTGTATTCTCAGTTTTCTCTTCACTAACCTTGAGGACTATTCATAATTTGAATTGTATACAATTTCCACACTTTTCCAACCAAATGAACCGGGATTAGGCAAGCTAGATTAAGATAAACAAAAACTACTATGATATATAATAAAAATAGAATTGAAAGAAATAAAATGAGGGACAGATGTTAACTAGAAGCTCATAGATGTTTGTATTTAAGTGGAATAAGGTGTTGAAGTTCATTATTTGTAGTAAAATTGATAGAAAATGACTCCTAGTCAAGAAGTGTTTCTCTCTGGTGAATGAGTTGGTAAGCTAGAATTTTTATGTCTAATTCTAAGCCAAGATTCCGGTGAGTTAAGAGAGATTCAAGAGAGACCTTACATATTTGGGGAAGATTGCTAATAAACTGTTCTATTCGTTTTCTGGTGTCAAATCAATTGGATTTGTGATCTTATTGATTGTTTAATTAAAATTTATGATGTCTGTTGAGTTAAATAATGAAAATTTGCTGTAACAATATTATTGTTTTCATTCAAAGATGTAATCATTACCAACTTTTGCTTTTATTGCATATCTGAAAATAATTATTGTATTAGATAAGTTAAACATTTTTTACTAAAACTGAATCATCGGATATTTTTTGATTAAATCAATATTGATCTTTTTTGTAAAAATCGAGAAATTCAAAATGCGATATATTCAATATTCATATTGTGTAATAATGTAGACAACTATTGAGAAAAATGTAATGTTTAACAGGAATTGAAAGAGAAATAGTCTCGACTGCTTCCAGATCTGTAGAAAAAAATTCGCTTATATTCACATAACAATCAGACTATGTTTTCTAAGAAATACGCTTGACAAAACAACTGTCAAGCGTATTATTTATAATAAACAATAATTTTTTCCACGTATTAAACTTAAGATTTTAGTTGTTAGAATATATTATTTAGTTTCAATATACGTCATTCTAATTCTATACAAAGACTATTGACGATGTACCTTGTAATTTTGAGCCATAGACAGATAACAAGAATGAAACCTGAATTAATACTTCGATCTCAGAAATCCTGATCATACCACTTAAAGTGTAAAAAATGTTCAATACTAAATAATGTAAAGAAGCGTTCCCAATCCTTCATCAATGAGGATTTCTTAAATTAGGAATCAATGTCAATTTCAACATCTCCAGCCACGATATATATATCCGTGTATGTGTGTGTAATATGCAAGGGGGTACCCAAATCTTCAATTTTTTACTAAACGTTGTATATATATATATATATATATATATATATATATATATATAAAATTTTTCGGAAAACAACTTTATCATCTTCAAAATACTCTCCATTTTATTTAATACGTTTGTCTAATTGGTGATTCTAATAAACATGTTGGAAATATTTTTCATACTCATCTGCTGCACATTTTCACTATTTCTTCTTTACCACTTCTTTGTCGACAGTTTAGTGTTCTTTAATATCCTTTTTCATACGTGGAAACAAAATTAAATCGTTCGAAATTAGGTCAGGTGATTAAGGTACTCGGGGGAAGGGAATCATGCTATTTTCGGACCGAAACGGGCGCACTGAGATTACTTATTTTGCTGATCAGTCAGAATCTGAGACACAAACTTAACAACAACCCTTCTCGTTTACAAATATCCGGTTAAAGGTTTCAAAATTAATCTCCAAGACAATCTACTTAAATCCATCATGTGCTTGGTGGTTCTTCGATGGTCTTAAGGCTTCTATTCAAGAAATTTTTCGACATTTTCGTCTCTTTGGCGATTGATGTACTTCCAGAATGAGGTTTGTCATCATTCGACATATCACCATTTTTAAACGAGAAACCGAGTCGTTCAACGATTTATCTAAAGCACCTAAAACTTTTTTTTTTCTACATCACAACACATTCTGCTGAGTTTTTCTAGAGGAGGGAACAAAATTTCACAGAACGAGCTTTAGTTCTTTTAAATCTTCCATTTAAGAAAGACGGCGAGGACAAAACAGCTGTGGCAAAAAAATTCACAACAGATAATCAAAATTTTTCTGAAGACTCCACAAGCAATATTGAACTCACAAAGAGTTGTGTGATAGGCCCGTTGCGGGAAGAAAGCGTACTACACAAACTCCACACAGGACAGCGTTATTCCAAGAGCATTGGGATACTTCCTGGTATATATACGTAAATGGTCTGCAGATATCAACTAGCAGATATCAACATTTCTATTTCTACTTCCCTGCTCTTCCCGTATATTGCTTTTCAATTGCTCTTAGATATTCATATTTCTTTTTTTTTAGATTGAATGTGAAATTCTTATATTTACCTAGAGAAGAGAGCGGGGGGGGGGCACAAAAAGGGAATATCATACTACAAAACTAGTTTAACCCCACCTTTATTTATAATCCTGAATCTGTTAAATCTCTTTAGTGACCCTCTAAAAGCCCTGATTTAATTTCATGTGAGTTTTTTTTTTTCGGGCTACATAAAAGTCAAAATGTTTATTCCTCCACTACCGGCGAACATTCAAGAACTGAAAATATGAATAACTGCAGTCTTTCACTCTGTAACACCTAAAATGCTCAAAAAATAATGGGTTTCTACTGGATATTGTTAGTGTTTCCGGGAGGAGCTGCACTGAAAATTTAAAATTTTATTAACTTTAAAGTGTTATTTTTAATTTAATTTTGCAAAAGCTTTTGTTACCCCCTTAGTATTGTAACAGTAGCTCTTCAAAACTGGGATATTCTTTTGTAAAAACTATTTATAATGTTCATCAGTTCACCAGCAGAACAAAATTCTCCACTATTTCATTGGAAGCAAAAATTAGGATTTAAAAATTTTTAAGGTGCGCAGATTTCTTGGATTTAGTAACCTTTATTTTTTTTACACTAGTGTTTTAATAATTTTAATAAAAAAACGCTTAAAATTTGACCAAAAAAATTCCAAAACGCGAAGTTCAGTGTAAACACATTATATATTTAAATAGGTTATATGCATTAATTTCTTATTTGAAATGTATATTTTGTTTTGAATGAAATTTAATGATGCGCTGTGGGTGAAATGAAATTTATAGTACATTAAATTTAAGCTGCGCTTACGAACTGAATATCAAGTTCATTACAAATGAAAATAAGAGTGCTAGTAACTTTATTTTGAGTTCTTTAAACAACCTCTTATACGGTAGATAATTTAATTTTTTTTTCCTTTATCATAACTTTACTATATTGATGGTAATTTAATCTGATAGACTTCAATAACCATTACATAACCCTTTTAAGCATATTTTTTCACGATTCACCTCAAATAATTCACAAGCCATCGAGAGCGATATCTTTTGTTTTAAAACCATTGTTATTCAATTTTCGAAGCTATTATTTTCAGATCCTTCAAACATTTAGCCCAAAGAATTTAATGACGTCAATCTCAATTCAATTAGAGTGTCAGAAACGAAGATAAAAGAGTAAATGCAGCGTGTTAGCAAAATAATGGAAGGAACACAACTGGTGTTTAAATTCACACATGAGACGAAATAAGCCAAAATTAAAGTTACGGTTGCAGAAAATTGAAATCTGAGAAATTTCTAGTAGAATAACATGTGCTATAACACCAAGTCAATATCCAATATGTGTACTTCACGAGTCAATATTCATTCACCTTCAATATTTACACCATTTAATATCCCAGCAGATTTGTTGATTTTTAAAGAGTTGTTTACACTCACACATTCTTTAGATTAGTTTCAGCGCTCATTTAAATGGGACTCAAATTGTTGTAGATGTCTTTGTAAAACTATTGAAATGAAAATATTTTCTATTATTTATCTCTGAAAATTTTCTCTTTACCGTATTGTTATATTAGATTAGAAAAGCAATGCTTCGTTAAATACTCAAAACGATTTCGTGTATATATTATTCGTATTTTGCATTGAGTTTGTTTACAAAACAACTCACATACCTTATAAATATAATATTATAATATGTTATTCTAAGCTATTAGTATATAATTTAATGTTTATATTCACCAACTATATAATTATTTATATACTAATTTCATCATATATATTTTGATGCAATAGCAAGAAATCTCGTGTTTAGTAGTCGAATTTCACTCTTTTATTAATTGTATGTAACTTGTTTCTTTTTTTATTTTAGAATAATATAGTAATGATTAAAATTCAGTCAAGTTATATAAATATTTAGTGTTTCTGTTTTTAATACAATTGCAAACTCTTAATAAATTATCTATTTTTTTTTTCAATTACTTCGAAATTTATTTCTTTGATTATTAGCTACAATAAGTTGCTCCATATGAACGAGTGGTCATAGCAGGCAAGTGATTGACGGATTTACGGCCAGTGTTTTGTCGACTCGCGGTTCAAGCCTTGATGCTACTAAAGTCCCGCCGAGTAGCGCTGCTGATGCACATTAAATGTGGTCGATATCCCTAGTTTGGAGATGGAGGTACCAACTCAGGTGTCGTCCACGTCAATTGACTGAGGTTCAAAATTACGAGGTCCGTCACCAATAGCCCTTTTAAAATTTAATAGGATTTCCTTCGGTGATTTCAATTCCAAAAATTTAGTTTAGTTTATATTAACGTCGCACTAGAAGCAACACGAGGGCTATTGGCGACGGACCTCGTACTTTTGAACCACGGTCAAGCGACGAGGACGATACCTGATCTAGCACCCCCCTCTTCTAACATCCCCACCACGCCAACGGGAGGACTTTGGGCCCCGAACAGATTTAACGTGCATCAGCCCCGGCTACACGGCGGGTATTTGGCGGCCAAGGATCGAACCCGCGACTGAACGAAAACCGCCGGCAGCTAGTCCACGACCTTGACCACTAGGCTACCGCGACCCAATTCCAAAAATTATAAACTATGGTACTTATCTGCAACAGCACTTATTATCGTCTAAGTTGAGGGGACTTGAGGTGGTGATCTAAACTCGTCGCAAATTACTAAGTTAAACTCCATTTAAACAATTTACCTTATAATAATATTTACCAATTCCAATTTAGGACGTCTCTAACTGCAAGCTTTGCAAGTGATTGCCGCTGATCACTCTATTTATCTTACCCTAAAATTTTATTTTCTTATATATCAAATTTGGAAACAGCAGAATTCCAACTTTTTTCATCTTATTAATAATATCACATTCGTCTCAATTGTTCCACTAAGTGACATTCGTCCTGAAAAACAAAGTCTTTCAAGTTTTCTTTACAAGTTTTTAGGACCCTCCGAGTGGGAGATTTACACCGACGGATAAAGCATCGAGTCCGAAACTGGGTTTGCCACATGTGTCTTCCACTGGGGCGTCCTAAATAGGGTAAATACATGCTTAAACTGAATTCATATAATTCAGTTTTCCTAGCCAAGCTTTCGTCAATTGGATTTGTCATTTTATGGGCCGTATTTAAATCCTGTATTCTTACGGCTTATAAAATTACCCAACACATTTCTTAATTACTTCAGCTTTTTATTACATTTCTTAATATTTCATTTTTTCTTATTGTGTAGCTATAATTGTATACCTTCTATATATGTTCATATTTTTGTCTAACATTTCGTTTTTGTTCGAGATTGTGGACACTTTTGTACTGTGCCATTTAGCCTAATGCATTTTATTTCTGAGAGAAAATGTCTACTGTTAGTTTTTTTTAAATTCCTATAATGTATATTTTCTGCCCTGTAAATACATTGTACACTTTCTTTAGCCTTGATTTCGAAACTATGTAAAATCTTATGTTATTTTGTCAATAAATACTGAGTACGGGGTTGATTGTTTCCCTTGGGCCTGGTTTGTAGCTCTAAATTCTCTGGGTAAGCTCGATGCCCTTGGGTATTCTGCCAATAGCCCTCGTGTTGCTTCTGAGAGCGATGTTAATGAACAATCGTAATCACGCTACATTTAAACGAATGTGTATAGATGAATTAAATACACTGCGAAATAAAAATAAAATTCTGACTGGTATGGTTAGATATTAAGTTATTAAATATGGTTATTTTAAAATTTTCAACTTGCGCACACTTGATAGCATAAGCCGATCTAACTGAAAATTTCAAAGATATACTATGAGTTCTAAATAAATTCCCAGAACATTAAATGATTCTTTAAGGAAATAATGCACGTAAAGTTTGTTATAACGAATAAATACGATGGCGAAATTCTGTGGATTAAATTTACTCGTGATTCTTCTGATTAGTGGCTTACCCTTCAAACAACATATAAATTCTTAGATTCCCTATATGTAATATATTGACAGAAAAAAATACTTCAGAAAGTGAACATTATATACCCTGAAGATCTCTCTGAACTCAGAGTATAATAATGAGATGTCATATAAAGTAAACGAACAGGAAACGAGAACAATTTCCTCTAAATATTTATGCAGTTGCGCTGAATTTCTCTACTTTATTCTTTCATTTTTAAGCCTTTATCTTCGTGGCTACTGAGATTTTCTTAATTTTATGTTGCGAGAAATATTTTTCATTCCTCTACAAACTATCCTTTCCCACCTCTGAAACCGCAAAGACAGTCCGAGCAGTGATTGGACAAAATAAGCGACACAAAGAAAGGAAGTTGTGTGAAAGAACTAAATTGCACTATTATGATAGCAGACAATGGGCTCTCTTTTACCCTCAATCCATCATACTTAACTGAAGAGACGAACACAAAGCACTTAGGCCCCGCCCACTATGACTGGTTTCAGTAGTTTGCTCATCTGAGCATTGTCGAGTTACACCACAGAATAAACTAGTCTGATATTAGAACTTTAGTATGACGGGCCGAGTAAGTTTGTAAAGTACGCTTGTACAGTTACATTGGTGGAGAGGGCAAAGAGGAGTCTTTCCTTTGAGAGCAACATCCAAGGGGCGCCCAATGGATGTTAAAAATTTTTGAGTGAAATATTTTCCATTCTTAAATGCACTAAAAATAAATAAAAAGCAATTGTATACTCCTTCTGTTACAGCTGTACGTCATTATTTAATTATATGGACATTATAATGTGGAGTAAGTAGTCAATAAGGTCATAAATCCAAATGAAGAGACGTCAGAAAAAGGACAACACAGTTTATTAACTATTGTCACGTAATATGTAAGATCACTCTCCCTTAAATCTCTCTTAACTCGTCTGAATCCTAGCTTAGAATTAAACAATAAAGTTCTAGCTTACCAACTCGCTCGCTCTAAGTGAAACACTTTTTGAATATAGTATAGATTCCAGTGCTATTACTCTATATCCAGGAATCTCTTCTGATCAATTTTACTACAAAAGCAATCAAGTGCAACAATTTATTCCAATTAACTTACAAGCCTCTGTCAAATTCTTATCGTCTATCTCCCTTCTTATTCCTTTCAATACTAATTCGCTGACTTATCAATATCCGTAATTCAGTCAATTACACTTCTTATCTTCATCTAATTCTTGTTTGCTGTTTGTTTTTTTGTTCTGTGTATTTTTTTGCCTAGTCATTGGAAATAAGAAAAATTTTCTTATAATATATCTAGTTGCTTTTTTATTTAGTTGACATGGAAACGTAACTTTATGCAATTCAAATTACAAAATGTCCCCGAGGTTAGCGTGGAGAAAACTATGAACAGCCCAACGTCACAACTCAATCGCTTCATCAGTATGAAGATATCTTTTTCCGATGATTATTGTCTCTTTCTAATCTTACCTGAAGTCATCCACGGTACAGAAAAACAAAGCGGGTATACAAAATATATCCCCACAGTATATATTTAGATGAACTTAGCAGAAATTATTAGGAAAATTTCTCTCTGAAGACAGTAATTTCACTTAAATCATTAAATATACATCAAAAATTACTTGTATATTTTTTTACATTATACTGACTTAAGTTTCAAGTTATTATAATTAATGTAATGTCTTCATTTCTGCAATATGTGTGTTATGTTTGAATATTTTGAAAATTATAAATTTTTGAAGGAACATTGTTATCTTAATTATTTTGATTCGTTCTATTTTTTTTTTTTAATTGAGTGAAACCTTGAAAAAATATACGCATAACAGAACTTTACAAATTTAAAAATTTAAAGCTCTATTTAAAATAACAATTATTAGTTTTTTACTTAAAATACAATTATTTTAAGCACATTTTTTGAAATTTTTCTTTTCTTTCTCCTTTGCATTTTGGCAAATAGGAGGGAACGCGAAATTTTCAACTGTCCCCAAGCGCTGAAAACTTCCGAGTCTAAAATAAGAAACGGTTGACTGGTCAACTGACTCCAGCTTCCACCTCCTTCTTCTGCCCTCTCTCTCTCTCTTGACAGGTGCTAGTGCACAATATCTCTGCCCTTTTTTATGTGACTTAAAATTGTTTTAAACTTATAAATTTTAATCTTCTCCTTAATCTAAATCAATAGAAAATTTTAATTTTATACCAAGTGAACATATTGGGTTCAACCAAAAGTTGAATTGAACTAAAAATTTTAATTTCTCATCCGAATAAAAATATAAATTATTTCATTTTTAGTCACACCCCGCTAGCTGGTAGCTTGTTTACTCACGAGTTCACTAAACTCACATCTTTACCAGGGTTCCCATTTTATAAGATTCAGATTAATCCTTTTCAGATGATGTTACTACTTCCTGCTAAGAACAGACATCAATACATTTCATTATTTTATATAACATGGGATAAAGATGCCATGGGGTTCCATTTTGCGATAGTAAACTTGGACTCAGAATGAGAGAAATTAGACACACAAGAAGGAAATCAAATGAAGCTTGAGCACCTAAAAAAGAGCAAAAGAAAAACGCACAGATAGACTCGGCATATTTTACGAAACCAGCAACCGGAAGTTCCCTGATTACCAATTTCAGACGGGGTGAGTGAGTGAATGAATGTAAAGTTTATTGGCGCAAGAGCCAGATATGGCTATGCTGCGCCAAACAAGATTAAACTGTGGTCTAGACGTGAAGGTGAAAAAAGATAAAAGTGGTTGACAAGAAGGAGGGTCGAAAATAGAGAAAGATCGCTAGGGTTTCCCGGGAGTGCGTCACCCGTGTTTACCAAAGACAGTAAACCCCATGGGAAAGAAAGATCACTAGGGTACCTCGGGTTCGTGAAGCCCATACTTACCTGAAGAAGGCAAGTCCCTGAGGTCCCCTGATATAATCCCCAGGGGCAGGGTGCCCGGCTATACCCCCAGACGCTGGGTACCCATTTTAGTCGCCTTTTACGACATGCATGAGCTACAGTGAGACTATTCTGTCATCCCCGGTCACCACACGGGTCAATTTCAGACGGGGACTTTCATCACAAAAGAAACAAGATAAGAATCCGAAAAAGGGAGATGAATCAAGTATGTCTTTGAAAGCATCATTTGAAAGCTTAGGACTAAGAACAGATCTAACCTTTTAATACTTTTTAATAACTTTTTTTTTGATTTGTATGTTTGAACTCTACTTATGAATCATCACATTTCACGGAAAGCGAAATGTTTCAGTCAAGAATTTTTGTGAGATTATTTTTTACAGATCTCCCGATGTCAGTAAGATAAGGTGTCCACTAAACAGTTTTTTTATTGATCAAATTTTAAGAATTATAAATATTTTTTTCTTGTATAATGATTTCCGCAGTAATCAAAAATAATATCGAATGAGTGTAAACGTTATGATAAGGAAAATTCATATCGATGTTGGGATTTATATTATCGATCAACTCTCTATTATAATAAGACCATAATTCGAGGTATAGCAACTAAGAACCCCAATTACCACGATTTAAAGAGGTCCAAATGTAACAATGATTCATTATTCGTTTAAATTTTCTTATTTTTTATATTCGTATTAAAATCTTAAGTAACAATAGTATTGTTTTAATTTAATTTTAAAATAATTAAATTTATTTTTGTTCATTTTAAATTTACTCCCAGGTAAATGTAGGTCCAATGTTCAATTAAATAAGTTTCAGGTAAATTAGAAATGAAAACCGGGAATGGCTAAGCATTTCGAGAAACTACTGTGGAATAAGAGATAGAAGTATCAATATACAACAGAAATGAAACTAAGATTATTTCTGTGCTTGCTTGGCAAACCTAATACATAAGAATGAAATGTAAGTTATTTTCCCTAATTTTAAAAGCAGATTATAACTGAATATGTTTGCAGTTATAATGAAATACAATAGTACTTCTTATAAGAGACACCTCTATTTAAGAAAAAAATTATTTTGGTCCCGTCTCCTTTGTACAGTATACGTATTTACCTCTTATTAAGGGACAAAATATCGAGTCCGGTAAATTTCCCTGATAGATATTGATTGTTTGATTGGTTTTTATTGACGTCGCACTAGAAGCAACACGAGGGCTTTTGGCGACGGACGTCGTAATTTTGAACACCGATCAAGTGATGAGGATGATACATGAGCTTGCATCTCCCTGTCCTAACTTCCCCACCACACCAATGGAAGGACTTTGAACCTCGACAGATTTAACGTGCATCAGCTCTGGCTACACGGTGGGTCTTTAGTGGCATTAAGGCTCGAAATCACGACTCGACGTAATCAGCTGGCTAAGAGTTCACGTCTATGACCACTAGGCTAACACGGCCATCATCATTTGTAGGGAGGTATTACTGTATTTTTCAAAATGTTTATCCTAAATATATGAGTTTATTAACAGCACCTTGCTTATTTCTAACTTATAATTTATTTGTTTACAAAGAACAAATATACGAGTAGCTTAAAAACTATATATAAGAATTTTTTTTTAATAATCCAGAAAGAAAGACATAATGCTATTAAAAACATCGAAAAATTGGATTATTGCTTGAAATTCAATTCATGTTTCGTTGTAGCCTAGTGGTCACGGTCACGAACTCGTTTCCGGCGGTTTTCGTGAAATTGTAGTTTCGAGCTTTGATGCCACTAGAGACTCACTGATGCACTTCAAATTTATCGAGATTCTTAGTCCTCCAGTTAGCATGGTGTAGAAGTTAGTCGAGAGAGGTGCCAGATATCGTCATCGTCAAAAATTACGAGGTCCGTTGCCAATAACCATCGTGTTGCTTCTAGTGTGCCGTTAATAAATCCAACTAACCAAACATCCTAGAATGAGCCAAATAAAAAAAATAATTTACTAATGTAGAACGTTTGCTTTATCGCGTTTTCAATCCAATATTATAATGGGAAATTCAACTTATAAGAAATAGTCCAAATATCCTTGATATAACTCATTTCGAATCCAGTCGACTTTAAATAACAGGATCCGTTTAGCTTTGGTTTAGTTTTTATTAACGTCGCACTAGAAGCAATACGAGGGCTATTGGTGACAGATCTCGTAATTTTGAACCACGGTCAAGTGACGAGAACGACGCCTGATCTGGCACCCCCTCATCTACCTTCCACACCTCGCTAACGGGATGACTTTGGGCCCCGACAGATTCAACGTGCATCAGCCCCGGCTACACGGCGGGTCTTTGGTAGCCAAGGATCGAACCCGCTACTAAACGAAAACCGCCGATCACGATTCCGAAACCATGACCACTAGACTACTCATAACAGGATCCTAGTCTGGTACATATTCTTACAATATCGTCTCATAGTTTCTCGCACCTATAGTATGCTCATTAATCTCACTGATTCTTCTATCTTCTCTTATCTCTAATTCTTCGAATCTCTCGATATGTCTCGTTCACTATACGTCTTAAGTATTAACGGTCATTTACGTAAGTGGTGGTTATTTCACAACGGGATGTTCTGAATTAAATTAACGTAGAAAATTTGTCCCAAGGTCTAGTTAAAAGTAAACCTAATTTTAAAACACCTTTTTGTTCAAAATGGCTGAATTATAAGAAACTACACATAAATCAAATTTCCAAAGCGATAAGTAAAGGAATAATTGCGTGCATATTTACGGCTTTTGTCTAGACAAACTATCCTCTTTTTCTCCTTTTCTTATTAGATATATATTTAATCTGTATGTTTGAAAAGAAAGTTGTTTTTCCTTACCATTATTGGTCTCATATGGCTAACTAATATTATTTCTTTTTCTGGTGAAATATTGTAAGTCTAGACGATTCGAATTACTTTTTGGAAAGTAATTGGGTATCAAAAAGCGAAAACCATTCTTTTTACAAACACAAACAGCTTTTCATCTACGTAAGTGTTTAACAAGAAATATCCGAGGAATATTAATTATTAAAATTATTTGCTGAATGTAAGAAAATTAATCTAAAAACTGTATCTACCTTCTACTAATTTTTTGCTTCTTTTAACTCATTGAGAGCATAATATTTAATAAGTCGAGATTAATATGCAGCTGGTAAATTAAATTCAAAATTCACGTTCAGAGGTCTTTGTTTTAACTTCTTTTTTTTTCAAATCAAGATGACGTCATCCTAAAAATAATTGCAGACATTTTCCTAGTTTTTGTCAGTTAGGCTCTCAGTAATTGTTCAGATTCATTTTCTAATTTACGTGAACAGGGATTATTATTATTTCCTCATTCCCGATTATTAATTCCTCACTAAATTAAATCTAAGTTTGTAGATTAAAAAATGTTGAATATTTCAGTTGTTTTATATATTATTTTTTGCTCCGATAGATGTAATAATCCAAATAAAGAGCTTTCAAGTAAAAAATTAGAATAGAAACGTCAATTTTGCCTCTTTTCAATTTTGTTTCATTAGAAGTAACACTTAAAGTTGTGGATAATTAAATACGCATATTTAGCGCTCGTTTTAGATATTATAACTGTTTCTCTTTTGTATGTTATAATTACAATTGAAATAGAATAAACTAAATTTATCTACATTCAAAAAGTTGTACTGGTTAATGTCAGAAAAGTAAGTATTTTTTCTAAAACTAATATTGCTTATATTTTACTAAGATTTAGATAAAACTAGCATGAAGTAGTGAGAAATTCAGCTTCTTATAATATAAAAATTATGTCAAAATAAAAATTCTAATCTAGTGCAAATAAATACTAACAGTCTCCAGACATTATCTAGAATCTGAAGTTGATTAAAAGAAGTTAACAATATTCCAAATAGAGGAGAATAAATAAAAATGTATAATATTTGACAAGGAGAAGCAGGATGGAATTTGTTTGGCATTCTAACACAACCTTCGGTTCATCGCAAGATACTCTCTAACTAGATTTGTTTTCTCAGAATGTACCAATTTCTCTTCATCTTTAGATACGTAAGACGTTTCCAAACACAATCATTTCGTTTAACTTGATAATAGAAAATAAATTGCTGAATAATCTTCTTTTCTATTTTTGCTTAAGACAAATATAATTTAACTTAACACAAATATAAAACTACCAAAATAAAAAAGGAATCATTATAAAACACTAATATATATCATTATCAAAATTTAAAATCAACTTTGATATGAAACTTAATAACAAATTTAAAAATAATGGTCCCTGTTCACGTATATTTAATCATAAACTATTCTTTCACTTAATTTCTATTTTATTGCTAGTAAATATTTACTTCGTATTGTTTTCCTACCAAAATATAAAATAAAGTATTATCAAA
Source organism: Nephila pilipes (assembly GCA_019974015.1). Taxonomy (NCBI): domain Eukaryota; kingdom Metazoa; phylum Arthropoda; class Arachnida; order Araneae; family Nephilidae; genus Nephila; species Nephila pilipes. Next base: position 27,087 of record BMAW01042317.1, on the reverse strand, counting down.
ATAAATATTTCAAATTCTATAAATATTGACTATGCTCATTACTTTCATGAATTACTCTCTCGGAAAGCTAAACTCAATAAATTCCTATTTTATTATACATTTTCTATTTTCGATAGACAAGAAGATAAGAAATAAGTGAATTTTACATTTTATAAGATTATAAAGCTAAATTGATTTATTTGTATACTTTTGCATAAGTGTTTTAGATAACTAGGCACACATATAGTTTTTTAGTATATAGCTTGCTTAATAAATATTAATTATCTTACAAAATTGTTATTTGAAGTAATTCAAATAAAAATATATGCATAAAGAAATATTTTACGATGCAACTTTTTTACTGCGTAAAATTATGGCAAGTAAAATAATTCATATTTTAATAAATATTATTAAATATTTTGATATTTATTATTTATGACTTATTTCTTCAGAAATTCACATTTTACTGTGAATTATTCCGACTTATTAAATGCTGACTAATACTATAATGAATTATTTATAATTGTTTTCTTTAATGGTAAGATTCCCAACAAAGCAAAAATTCCATTTCTGCGATAGTGCCCATTTAATCTATAAATTACGATCATGACATTTTGTTCAGACATAGTAACATTCAGAAAAGAAGTATTTTTATTTTATTAATTTTTAAATAATGATGTATTTCAATACACGAAACATCCAGATCAAAGCAATGAAAGATTTTAACAATTGCTTCTCTGCGCTTCTGAAATTTATCCTCAAAGTAATACTGCTTATGTAACAACATCATTTAATTTAAAATTGTAAATCTAAGTTTTCCAACAGCAGTATCTTTTGCGAAAAAAAATATTAGTTCTCTCTTTCATTTGCTTCAACGACGAATTATCCGAAATCTATTACACCTAACTCAAAGACGTGGCAAAACTTCTACAATGGCTTTTCTGTATGATCGGGTACTCGACAAAGCAAAACTTTCACTTCAGCACCGCCACATAACTTGTCAAAAAAAAAAAGAAGTCGGGAAAAAACAGGAAAAAGACAAGGGCGGGAGAAGCCAAGGCGACCTCGCATCAAATTTGACACCGTCAATGCGTCAAGAGGATGAAAGTGCCGAAGTTCTCCGGGAGAAATCACAAATTCTTAGAATAGTTCAGGAAAAGCAGTGCCTCAGGTTTTCCGGATTTTTTTTTCCGGCACCTCCCCAGAGAGAGGGAAGCGAGAATCTAGAAAAATAGGCTGCTGCACTAAAGAGAGTTTAAGACAACGTGATGGGTTCATTAAAATATTTGGCATGAGAGAATCAATGCTGTCTTTGATTTCTTGTTCCTGGGTGTGGATCGCCAACAAATTGAGCGATGGTCGAATGAATATTGAGTGGTAGTTTAAAATCCACTGAGATCTTGACTTAATGCGGTACTGATCCTAATTAAATTTTACTTTATTTTTATTTAACACAGTGTGGAGATCTTTTATACGATCTTTTGTAAAGAATCTCGATAGTTCTCTTTATTAGGAGTCTTAGAATTATTCAGGATTGTGACATTTGGTTCTGTAGTGATTTTCCTTTAGATTGACTCTGGGTTTCACTTCTGACTGGATTTGATTTAAGACATTCTTCCCAATAGAATAAAGCGTGACTTATGCAAATTATATTAAAATTATGAAGTCTATTGAATAGATTGGATAAATCACATTTATAAGAAATGGTTAAAGAAATAATAGGAGAGTTAGAAACCTGGATGTAGGCAGAGGAAGTTAATTACTAAAGCTGAATCTCTCACTGAAGGAATAAATATCGTTTTGTTGAGGAGTTTCCAGATCACAACTAGGAAGTTTCTATTCATGGTTATGGCTCGAACCTTCAACTCGAAATATTTTACTCTCTCAAACCCGATTCAGAGCTGGTAAGATATAGGTAAATTTAGTATTCATTTGAAAAGGTAAATCAAGCGTGTTTAGGTAAGTTTTTCACACTGAGGGGAAGAAAATAAATAGATTTTAAGTATCCAATACTTGAATAAAAACAAAATGGTTAAAATTATTTTTAGACTCTTTATTCTCTTGAGTGTGCGATTCTCTAAAAACGCTTAGAAATAGCAAATGAAGAAAATACTATACTGACGTTACAGGATGAGCGAAATTAAATTTTCTGGATTTGATGCTGTCTGCATCAAGTTATTGAATTGAATAACAGTGAGTTACATACATTTGTTATTCAAGAATAAGACAAATGTACAAGAAGCAATCAGTAAATTTGTAACAATGAAAAATGTAGAAATGTACAACATCAGGAATACGGAACATTTCAAGGAAACTTTAGATAATTTAATTTTTTCAAAATATCTCAAGATATGTATCTGGGTGATGAATCTGATTCGTTTTGGCTCTTGTGCTATAAAACCAAATGGTCACTCTTTCCCTCACTAGATGATAAACACTAGCACTTTAAAGTCATTTTTTCCAAAATGTATGACAGCCTATTTGTCAATGCATCATCATCTTTTCACACTAAGCTGGTGCATGAGACAGACACAGTTGCGCGTTTTTAATTCAATCTTACTCTGCCTCATCGAGGGTATTTCCCAAACTAAGCCATTCAAATGAATTCCTGTCATCTATAGCCATGAGTCACATTTTTCTTCTTTTCTTGCTTTTCCTTTTTTTCAAAAAGAATATATATACATTCCTAAATATATACTTTGACAACTTTTTGGTCAAGGTATATCATGTTCACACCCAGCGCATCACGTACGATACGCTCGTGTTTGCTTTCCTGAGCCCAGCGTATCACATTAGATACGCTCCGAAAATGCCTGCTGCAGACCGACGTATCAATAGACATACCTTCGATGAGAACGTTTTATTTGATTTTTTAATGTTACTATATGACGTTATAATATTATGAAATATATATAGATAGGTTATTTGGAATGTTGACCTTGATTATATGGGCTTGGATTTCACTTCTGGCGATAAAGAGGGGAGTGGTAATTGTCAAAAGCACGTGTTGTGGCGCTGCTCTTTAAATGTAATGACATGATTTAAAGGTGCACTTGCTTTGCTTTCGGTTTGCTTTTTCTCTTTCTTACTTGCTTCGTAGAAGTTCGAATGAGAATTTATGGCCCTTTATGGGGGTTAGGGATTTTGGTAGCAGATGCTCTCAGCTGTTCGTTTCATTCGGTTTTAATTTGTAGCAACAGTCATATATATGATTCTGAGAAAAAGTATATATATGATTCTGAGATTTGCGAATTAATGAATGAATCTGACAGTAATATTCGTGAAAATAATCTAAATCTGTACATAGCCATTAAATGAAAAAAAATGACGAAGAAGATGTGCCCTTTGCTCAAAATCTTGCGTGAAGAGTCAAAAGTTGACTAAATATGTGTGGGAGCCATGTGACGTTGGACTATGCATTGAAGAATTTTTTTCTTATAAAAATACCATACAGCAAAATAAGATTCACACACACACACTCATTTCTTATATCTTAATATTCTCTGTAATGGTACATCATTACACCATAAAATTTATGTAACAAATGTATATATATTTTGTATTTTCTTAAAAGATATGATTTTTATTAATAATTTTATGTAAAAAACATACAATTTTCGATTAAATCTTTTTTTCTTTTGTATATATTAAGTTTAATGCATTTTAAATAATATATGTAAAAACTAAAATATCTAATGTATACCCGATTTTAGAGAAATTTTTTTTCGCGAATGAGGGTTAACATCTAAAATCGTGTGGGCACAGAGTGACACTCCGAGGTAAGAAGCCGCGGGCCCAGAGAAGCACTTCTTTTTTCTCCCTCCGGAAGCGAAATGGATATATATAGGAACAGCCAAAATTATAAATAAAAAAAAAATCTTAAGTTTGAATCACCTTCGCAATATGATAAACAAAATTTAAGTGCAAAAAATGCAATTTACATAATTATTACGAGTAATCCAACAACAATAATACATTTTAATTAATTTATGAAAGCAAATATAACAACAAAATTAATTTCTTACTTTATCTAAATGTTAATGTTCTTTGAATACCAACCACTATTGTTAAAATATAAAGCAAACAATTTGAATCGAAATAAAATAAATTTTATTTTGCCATATGAGTACACAGAGGAATACAAAGTCAGAAATAGAATGAACATTCAATTTTAAATTTTATAAAACTCTAAATAAATGTTTCACAATAATACCAGAGAGACTTAACATGGAGAAGAAAATGAACTCAAAATATTTTTATACATTTCCTATTTTTGAATAACTTGACATATTTGGAAAAAATAAATATTATATAATATAAAATTTATTTCATATATAAAGGATTTTTTTAAAAAAATAAAGCTGTAATATGACAAATTTATATACAAAAAAAAACCTATTTGCATTTAAGGGGGAAATAGATGCAAAATGTATTTGAAACATTTCAGCAGAGAGTTTTGAGTTAAAACTAACATTACACATTTAAGGAAATCATTCAAAATGCAAAACTATTTAAAATATCAAAATTCTAATAAAACTCTTTGAAGAATAATAACAAAAAATCAAGCAAATATTCTATAGTACTATTTATTCACTTTTAACAAATTAATTGCAACTAATGGATAACTGAATCACGGATGTACTACCATATTAAATAATGTTCCTATCAGACATGCTTATATATTTTTTAAAAATATTTTGCTATATATTTCAAAAGAAATTTTTACTATAAAATTATTTTAAAAGGAAATACAACCCTATAAAAATGCTTAAAATATTTTTGGATAAGCAGAAGAAATTCATTTTAGGATTATTATGAAGTAATTAATTTTTCGTACACATTCATTTATTAAATGATTTTATTCTTACTGCAAATACTTTGTTATATATACAGAATTTCTTTTTATCTGAAGCTAAACAAAATGTATTTTGACACAACTGTAATTTAAAAATCACAAAAAAATAGTTAACTAAAAGTTATAATATGGTTAATATGTCTCAGTTTAATTATGTAAAATATCTGCTTTGTCACTTCATGAAACAAATGTATAAAATTTATTAAGGCCAGTCTAAGATACATTAGTAATACAATAATGTTACTCTCAGCAAATTATACAGCATCGAATTAAAACAAACATCGTAACATAGAATATTTTTCCCACACTATTTTATAGGCAACTTCCTTGGAGGCTTTCTAAGGTTTTTGTAATAGCTTATTTTCAGCTTCTCCACATAGTCCTCTCCCTCCCTTCTTTTCAAAGCTTTAAGATTTTTCAATAAAGCGACATATTTAGGCTAACAAGAAATAAAACATCAAAAAAGAGTAACTTTATATACCAGTTGCCTTATTTTTATTCTTCAAAAAAATGTAACCAGTTGAATTATTTGTATCGTTTTACTTACAAAAAGCTTTTAATTTTTGGGGTGCATTTTTACTTAAAAATTACTTTATACACATTGCTGGCGACTAAAATAGCAACACCATATTGAAAGCAAATACAAAAACGATATTTATTGTACGAAAACAGTATGGCCTGAGGACAAAATGATCAAATTTGCCAGCAGTTTGGGGATTTATATGATTGCAAAATTAGCAGAAACAGTTGCCATCCCTGGCAGCTAAAACGACCCTTACCCAGTTAAGCATAGAGTCGAACTGGGCATGGATGATAAAAACTGGTAACTCATTCCCTGCTGCTTTACATCTGTGCTACGCCTCATCAACCGTATTAGCTGGAGAGGGGTGGCAGAACAGTCTCTCAACAACCCATGACCAGATATTTTCAATTGGGGACAGATCTAGAGACTATGCAGGCCATGACAACAATCGAATATCCTGTATATCGAGGAAGGTCAGAACACAACGTACTATATGTGATCTAGCATTATCTTGTTGAAAGATGGCGTTTGGCAGGTCTCGGAGATAGGGCTTAACCACTGGATGTAAGATGTCAGAAATGTACCGATCTGCTTTAAAATTACTTTCGATCTGAACTAGAGATGTGCGTGTCGTATACCCAATGGCTGCCCAAACTATCACACAAGGTGCACAGCCCCTATGCAGGTATCGAAGGTCAGCAGGCGACAAGCGGTCTCCTAGGATCCTCCAGACACGTAATCAACCATTAGAATACTGCATGCAGAACCAGGACTCTTCTGAAAAACTGACATTTTGCCACTCTTGTATCCAGCTTTGTCATTCAGCGCCTCAGAGTCACCGTCTCTCTCTAAGTTGCATTCTAAAGGGAAGCTCAATTAACGGTCAACGTGCTGACAGTTCACACTATTGCAAACGTCGTCGCACTGTAGGAGTGGACACTGGCAAACATGACCATTTCCTAACTTATGGTCCATAATGTGGTTTTGCAGGGGCAACCTCACAATATGTCTATCCTCTCGAGAGTTATTTATGGGAGGGTGTGGAGATCCTGCTTGCCGTTCATTATGACCCTCCATAACCCATTGATTCCATATTCGCATGATAGTGATTGGGTTTCAACCAGTCCCACAGGCAATATCACTAAATAATAATCCACACTCTCGATAGAGAACAATCCTGCCTCTATCGAATTCCAACAATTGCTGCATTTCTTCTTATTCAAGGTATAACACGATGCTCTGAACAAACTCCGACCTCACAAAGTCCTTTCCGAATGAAAAACCCATCAAAAAAACCTTTTCTTTTATGCAGTGCTTCAGATGTCATTTCTCCCTCCTGCGTTGTCTAAATGCGATGAAATACTTATCATTTGTATATCCCAACTTTCTTTCCCGTTCATGAAATTTTAACGTTGAAAGTTAAAATACGGATAGTCATTGAGTAGTGTTGCCCCATCACATTTTACTTTAAATTGAACAAATCGTCAACGGAAACTTCCGACACTATAAGTCTGACATACGTGGACGAAATCATATCCAGAACGATTGTTCTTTGAGCTGCACAAAAAAATCAAAGATGACAGTGAACGCGTCGACGATCTTTTCTTCAAAGGAAAAGATATTGTCCACAAGGAGTTCCTGCATCTGAGGCAAACAGTAAATTTTATGCAGAAGTACTCGAAAATTACCTTAGAGGCTTGGTGTTTTTAGCAGGTACGAGATCGTGATCGCGAGGCACCCTAGTGATCTTTTTCATTATCATAGGCTGTACTTCCTTTGGTAAACAAGGGTGACGAGCTCCCAGATTATTCTAGCTATCCTTCTCTGTTTTCCACACTCCTTGTCAATCATTTTAACATTCTTTCCTCCTTTTCCCAACGTTTAGATCACAATTACACCTCGTTTTGACTCAACTTAGTTAAATCTGGGTCTTGCACCATAAAAATGCACTTTTGAGGATTAGGATCCGTGGCGATCGATGGAAATCGCTGATACCATAACACTCCTTCACAGCACTGCTCCAGTCACACATAGCAAATTAAGAAGGAAGTATTGTACAAACACATCGTTGCAACCCTAAATTCCAGACCTTGCTTCCTTCGACTTTTTTCTTCTGCCCGTAGGATAAAAATATCAGAAAGGACATTATTTCCTCACGATTGATGATAGTCATAGTAGCCTAGTGGTCATGGTCAAGGCCCTGGTTCGAGCCTTGATGCCCCTAAATACCCGCCGTGTAGCCGGGGCTGATGCGCGTTAAATCTGCCAGGGCCCAAAGTCCTCCCTTTGGCATGGTGAGGAAGTTAGGAGAGGAAGCGGTCAGCTCAGTCACTTGATCTCGTCACTTGATCGGGGCTCAAAATTGCAACGTCCGTGGTCAATGAGCCTCGTGTTTCTCCTGAATGCGAAGTTAATAAAACCAAACCATACCTCACGATGGATGTCGCTCAAGCGGCTTAGACAGGATTTTTGATAGCCTTGCGGCTTCTTTGGTTACTTCTATAGAAGTATTATTTTTAATGATAGTAAATTCCTCAATTGTTCTTCAGTTTTTATTCAAATGTAGTTCACAAGTTTAAATTTCCCTCTTATCGAAATTTCTGAAACATTAAAATATTTTTTTCTTTGTCATTTTAATGATTCTCACTTAGACGCGCTCAATCTTTCTTTGAAAATTTACTTCTACACATTTTACTGAGGCAAAAATTTATTATAGATCAAATATTCATACCTATTGAGTGTTTTATATAGATTCGCTATATACTAAATATTCCAAATAAATGAATTATTGAATTGAACAAAGCATTTTAAAAAGTTAATTTACATGAAACATGTGGTTAAAAGCATATATTTAAAACAACAACAACAATAATTTGGGTCAAAAGAGTAAAAAAGAACTTATAAGAAAAAAAAAACTTTTTCTTACGGTTAGTTACAAAATAAATGAAAATGTACAGTAAAATAATACTTTATCATCATCGTAAGTTTAAAGTTAAGGTTTTGCAATCCAGCAGATAAATTTTTTGGCTGGAAACTGAAGTGTTAAGCGCAATCATAAGTTAGATAATTAGACAGTTAAAATGAGCACAACACTTCAGTTTGTAGTCTCAAAACTTGTCTTAGCTAGATTAAAAAATCTTCACTTTCTTTATTTATTATGATGATAAACTGTCGTTTTTAATACATTTTCGTTTAATGCTTTACAAACGGAAGGAAAGAAATATTTACTACTTTTTAGTTTCTTTTTCTTTTTTAATTTTTTCCCCTCATAAGTGGTTTCTTAAAAATTTATATACATTATTTTCCACTTTTTTCTTCTTCATTAAAAAATATTTAACAAAATCAATTTCTTAAATTTTAGACTTTATTTATTGTTTTATGGTTCAGAATCGTATTGTCATCCAAACTGAACTTGTATGCAAGTTTCAAAGTTTTTAGCTTATAGGGGAAGTGGATGAAAAATGGATAAAAAGATTTGCGTCAAACTGATACACAGTGCAAGGTATGACCGTGGAAGGCTTGTGGACTCCCGGCTGGTGATTTTCATCGAGTCGCGGGTTCAAGCCTTGATGCCACTAAAGACCTGCCTTGTATCCGGGGCTGATGCACGCTAAATATGTTGGAGCCCAAAGTCTTCCCGTTGGCGTGGTGAGGAAGTTAAGAGAGAGAGTGGCCAGCTCAGGTGTCGTCCTCGTCACTTGATCGAGGTTCAAAATTACGAGGGCCTTTGACAATAGCCCTTGTGTTGTGCGACGTTAATAAAAACAATCCAATCAAAAGGCAAGTTTAATAAGTGTTAGAAAAAATAATAGAAGTTACTATTTATTCAAAATAGACGAGGAGAGAAAGAGAGTTTATGCTTAACAACTAGCTCACTAACATTGATATTTAAACACAACAAAACCCTTAATAGGCAATAAAAGAGAAGAATAATAAACACTTAGGATTCAATAATAGACACTTAGCAATCATTAAATTGCATTTTCAAATATCTTTATTGTTGGAAATGCTACAATTAAAGAAAGCAAATGACATAAGTGTGAATAGAACTGGAAATAAAATTCAAGACTATTAAAACAATGAATGGAACATATGATTTGATTTCTCTAATGTTATCATTTCAAACGTGATTCAGGTCTCCTATATATATATAATAATCGTATGACTTATTTTTTTTAGCTTTGCCTTACCTGCATACGATACCATGCAAAGAATTGAATCAATAATCAGGTTACAACCCACAAAAAAAATCCCCCCCCCCTAAAATTGCACCCGTTGTAAAAAGTATCTTAGGGCAACACTATAAAAGGGCACGATTTCATTTCATAATGTGAATTTTATGGACAGATCTTTGCGGTAATTTTTCATATTTTATTGGTGATTGCACCGACGGTGAAACTGGGAAATTGCTTTTCAGGCTGTACTTTTGGTTATTTTACTGGTTGTAAAATGCACGTAAATGTTTCCGGAAACATTGCAAGCGGCCCTTTTTATAGCGTTCTTGCGTTTCTGATACACTTTCTTCCGAAATATGGCGTTTTTGTATCAAATGGCCAGGTGCAGGTTTGCATGATATCAAAAAGGTTTGACATTGTTTACACATCGGCTAATAACTTAAATACCCTTGAGGAAGCTGAAAGTTTTAGTTATTTTAAAAATCCGCTTCACTAAATTGTTCTGCGTGATAGGTACATTAGATTTACAACTGCGAATTAAATTAGTGTTTTCTTAATACCTTTATTTCGAACTGAAAATTTGATGTGGACAAAGGATTTGACTATGAGCTTTCTATACTAAAGGATTCAATCAAATAAATATTTTAAAACTGATCTTGGACTATTTTGTAAATCTTTACTTTTTTTTTTAAAAAAAAAAGGCACCTGAATAGTAGTCAAATAATATTAAAGCTAGACATTTAATACATCGCATTTTAATGAAATGAACGTGAGGATAAAATTAAAAGGGTGGTAACGTTATTTGATATAAATATCAACTGAGTAATTTCAGATGATATCAATGCAAAAAAATAATAAAAAAATGCTGGAAAAAAAATAATAGAAATTTTTACTCCATTAAATACTTCGGAATTTTGCATAATATTCCAACTATTTGTATAATATCTAATTGAAAAACAAATAGAAGAGAGGAATTTTAGCAGAATGATCGTTATTCTGGCCTTTCATACAAATTCTATTTTCTGGATAATGCAGTTTGTAGTACTTGCAACCGAATAAATTATCTGGAAAATATTCTCTTTCCTTACGTTAATTACACATCCCATTGGAATAATCTCTGAAATTTACTCCAAATCCACTCCCGATGACTTATCACATTCAGAAGACTTTTAAATAAAGCAATGTCGAATAAATTAATGTTTGGAGCTTTTTTCCGGGGATGAAATATTTTGATATTTACTTATCTGAGGAAAAGTGCTCTTAAAAAGGGATAATAATCTTGGCAGCTCCATATTTTTTATAAACCAATCAATCAATCGGATTTTCACCTTGTTCTGAAAGCTTCCGGTTGTCTATTATTTCCCGACGCAAAGGTCCATTAACCACAGCTAGGTTTTAACAATGCTCAGAAGACGAGGTCAACCCTTATACTGGCACTCCCCTCTACAGTAGTATATATAGTATAGTATATTGACCTATTTGTTTTATTATTTATCCTTTTGTACTGCATATTTCTGCAGGGTTGAGTCCTAGAAATACCCTCTAATAACAGGAAATACGCCTAGTAATTCTAAACCTCCGTTAAATGACAAAATTGACACTTAATCATGTACTTATTTAGGCTCCTGCTACCACCCACTCCACTTTGACCCATTCTACAGCAACTTTTTCCTTATTAAAACATTTTTGCGTGAGAATTTGAGAAAATGTTCCAATTAAAAAATATCAAGGGTAAAAATTCCGACTGATTTCATACGTTTTTCTGAAAGGTTAACGTGCTATGTTTTCTTAAAAATGCAGTTTTAAAGTATCATATTGGAATTATTTATTTTAAGATGTTAATATTTTCATTATTTATAATAAGAATAGTTTCTGAAAGAATATTTTCGGAGAAGAAATTACGTATTTTTTTTTTAAAGTAAAAGAGTAAGTGTGTGATGATATAACTGGGAAAGGTGTACTTTTGTGAAGTGTGAAATAATTAGAACTGATCATTGGTTGTTCATTAACGTCCCATTTATAAACAGCAAGAGGGCTATCGGTGATAGACTTCGTAATTTTGAACTTCGGTCAAGTAATCAGGACAAAATCTGAGTTAGAATCTCCCTCTCCAAACTTTCACACCATGCTAATGGAAGGATTTAAAGCCTCGAAAGATTTAAGGTGCATCGGCATTGCTACGCAACGGATCCTTGAAGGCGTCAAGACTCAATGAAACAGCGCCGGCCATGATTTTGGGATCATGACCACTAGATTACCGTGGCCACATAATTAGAAGAAAGAAATATAAAAAGAACATTCTATAAGATTTTTTTAAAAAAAAGAAATGTAGCTTACGTTGCATTTTTGTATATTTTTATTTAATTTGCTAAGTTCTTGTGTGTTACTCTATCTGTTCAAAATTTGTATTTGGATTTTAACCCCCTTACTATCCTCCGATCGAACTGAAATTTTATTTACAAATATATCTTCGAAAACAATACAATACAATGGAAAGCTTAAGCAGTGACCGTTTAGGGGGACCTGAAGTGAGTGAGTGACAGTATTTCTTAATGGCGCAATAGCCAGTTATATCCAGGCTGTGCATAACAATGTAAAGCTGTGATCTAGACGACTGAAAAATTGGGGGAAAAAAAGAATACAAATTGGTTGACAAGAAGGAGGGATGAAAATAGAGAAGGATTGCTAAGTTATCCCGGGGGTGCAACAACCGTGTTTACCAAAGACAGTAAACTCCATGGGAAAGAAAAGGATTACAAGGGTGTCTCGAGTTTGTGCTGCCTGAAACTACCTAAAGCAGGCAAGCCTCTTAGTTTCCCTATTGCAATTCTCAGGGGCAGGATACCCGGCTACACCCCCAGACACTGGGTACCCACTTTAATCTCCCCTTACGACAAGCCTGAGCTACAGGGGGACTATTCTTTCACACCGGGTCAGCACACGGGTCAGGAGGAACCTGAAAACCAAAGCATTGTACTTATTAACTTCCTGTTGAATTAAATCTTGCACATACGCTTAGCTCAGTAACTGTATTTTTCAGTCATAAATTTCGACACTAAAAAAAGAATTAAATATAAATAGAACATTTTTTTTATTCCAAGTTTTTATTAAAAGATGGATTAAAAGGTACAAATATATTTGAATTTTTATAATAATTTTAAAGAATTCGTATACTGATCAAATTTTCCTATGAAATAATTAAAACTGAGCTTTTCATTTAATATTGAAATGGAAATGAGAAAATGGAAGTCTTAAAGCACAGTCTCGGATTATATAATCTGGAGGATAGTAGGTTCAATATTCCTTTGATTTAACTAACAATTATATAAGCTGAAATATAGCTTCTGCACATTAAATTGCATTGAACTATAGAAACTTCATAGGGTGGCAAGGAAGTTCTGAGAGTTTTTTTCAAAAGGTTAAACTCAAAGTAATTTTTATTCTTCATTTAGTATTTCTTTTTTCTGTTCTATTAATTCTGTTTATTGGGTGTGTAGAAAGCTCACGTTCATTTCCAGGAATTTCTTATATTGCTATGCTTTGAAATGAAGTGAACTCATCTTTTAGTCTTATTTATACAGTATATTCAAAAAAACATTTCAGGCACGTCCCTTCAGAAATATGTAAATTTCGCTACTCTACGAAACTGAAGGGGTCATGTAGAAACTACCTTCAGCACACTTATCCAGCGGTTGCTTTGATTTCGTTCTCGTTCTGACTTGGCAGCGTTCTTTTGCGTAAAGCAATTACCTTCGTCTTCGTCAAATTGAAAAAAATGGAGCTAAAAAACGAATAACAAATTTTGTTTTTAGCTGGGAAAATGGGCCACAGATGCGCACTAAATGATTAAATATGCATATGGTGACGATACTCTGAATTGTTTTAAAGTATTTGAGTGGTTTTCGAAGCTTATAAAACGACCGAAGACGATGAGAGATCAGGTCGTCCATGTTCGAGGAGAAATAATGAAAATATTGAACTTGTGCAGCAGATTCTCTTCGTTAAGGTTATATGTACCTTGCCTATTCTGCAAGTGGCCGCGGTAGCCTAGAGGTCATGGTTTCGGATTTGTGGCCGGCGGTTTTCGTTCGGTCGCGTGTTCGATCCTTGACTGCCAAAGACCCGCCGTGTAGCCGGGGCTAATGAACGTTAATCTGTTGGGGGCCAAATTCCTCCCGTTGGCGTGGTGTGGAAGTTAGGAGAAGGGGATGCCAGCTCAGGAGTCGTTCTCGTCACTTGTCTAAAAACTAAACAAAACTTGTGTATTGTACAAATATATTTCGATCGGCTTTTTAAATCTTTAAGCAACGTGAAACCCGATTAGTTGGATAGTGGAAATTGGTTCATCTTGCAGTGGCGTACCCAAGGGGAAGAAAAGGGACATATGCACTTCCAAGATTTGTTTTTTGGAAATTGAAATATTTCAGGAGAATTCTTTTATTATACTTTTATATAAATGTTCAAAACCTTAAAAATGAATTTTTTTTCTTTCTCATGCTTACATTTTTTCATCAATAAGAAAAAAAAATCTATCTAAATCAATTTCTGAGAAAAAAAAATAATAAAAGGTTTTACTGTCTCCGAAATATGCCTCCAGGTCAGTTTTTAAAGACGAAGAGAGAAAGAGAGAAAGGACACATCTCCGTAAAAAACACTCATAGAATTATTTTAGTAATTTTCTTAACTTAATAAGAAATATATCAATTCTTAAACTGTTTTAAATAGCAGAAATACGATTGATGTAACCTATTTTTTAATTTTTACCATCAAGTAATTCTTAACTAAAAAAATTGCTTCTCTTATGGCACTCATGATGTGGTCTTTTAGCGATCTGACCCAAAACTTTGGAATGCACACTTAGGAACACAGAAAGGGATCAAGTGATTGGCAGAAGTAATGGCTTTTGAGTTGTGAATGCTTTGTGTAATGTACTTGTACAAATGAGAGAAGAGGAAGAAATTTTTCATAAAGAATGTGATTGTTTATTAACGTCGTACTGAGAAGCAACACAAGGACCTCGTAATTTTCTGCTTCGGCCAATGACGAGGATGACACCTGAAATGGCACCTCCCTCTCCAAACTTCCACATCGCCATGGGAGGGCTTAGGACCCCGACGGATTTATTTTGGATCAACCCCGCTACACGGTGAATATTTTTACTTTTATAAAACAAATTGGTCTTTTGCACCATATTTGAAGTTCATTTTTTTTCTTACGTTGTGTTTATATCATGTTTTTAAAATAATGTAGCTGTAATTGATTTTAACAAATGTTTGACGCAGCATAGTCTGCTTTGGTTCTTGCGCCATAAAACTCAACTGTCATTCACTCACTTACATGGCATCAAGGCTCGAGCTCATGATTCGACGGAAGCAAAGCCGTCCGCGAATCTACGACCATGACCACTAGGCTGTCGCGGCTGCTTTACGATCACTATTTTAATTTTTATCTCAACTACATCTAAGAAAAATGTAGGGTCTCTTCGACTTACAACCACGGCCGTGGTAGCCGAGTGGTCATGGTCGCTCAAGGTCGACGTTCATTCTGTATAATCGTGAGTTCGAACCTTGATCCTATTAATGATCTACTGTGTAGTTGGACTGATGCACGTTAAACTGAGGATCCATGTCCTCTCGTTGGCTGTGTGTATATATTTGGAAAATGGAGTTCCAACTCAGGTGTCGTCTTTGTCAAAATTACGAGGTAGTCTCCAACATAAGCTCCAAAATTATTAAATATTTACATGTATATAATTATTTCATATAAGAAAGTGTGTACAATAATAAAAGTGTAAAAATGATACTATTATATTTATGGAACATTAATTAAGGGGGAAGTAAGTAGAATATTATAATTACTCAAGACAAGATGACTAGCTGACCCGAAGGCATATATGGTTGAAAGAGCGCCAAACTCAAAAATATTAAGGAGAAATACTATTGCAGTCTATTATAATTAACTGCAACTATTTTAAAACAATTGTTTGATTTAGAATGAGCAATTGAACTCTTATTAAGGGATTTGATCCCAATAGTTCTTCGGTCTGTCTCCTGTTAACGTTTGGCGCCTCGAATTCCAGACTAGTAAATTAATTTGATGAAATATCTCAAATTCATACTTCACGAGACACCAAGGGCACGAATGGTCATATTCATCTAATCAGGATTATGGATTGACCCATAATCCTGAGGAAGCTGCTCTATAGTATGAAGTTAATATAAATAATAAGCTAATTAAAATATCATAGATAATAATAGTTTTTTTTTATTTTGATTATTCTCACCTACTTTATAGTTTTTATGATGATATTAAGAATATTACATATATTTTGTTGATGATATTAATTATATTGATGGAATTTATATATAAATTTCTGATTTATTTAACTGCTATTATACCACAATTCCAATTCAAAATATTAGAATAAATAAAATAAAACGCAAAGAGGTTTAAAACTTGTATTTATTTAGGTATAGAATACTTGATAAATTTAAAGTGTTGTATCACGTTCTACATATTTTGTAGATCAGCATAACCTAAATTACTACGATACTACAAAATTATTTTAATGATTTTTTCCTAAAATTTCAAAAAAAAAAAAAAAAAAAATAGAATAATTGTCACAGTGTTTCGAAAATTCGAATAACGTGCAAAAAACAGTGCAATTCATTTAAATGAAAAACGTTATGAATAAATAACATTTAGTCGCATCTTCCATGGCATTAATAATGTCACGTACATGAACTAAAATACTAGGCACTTGTTTTTTGTAGTCTTAGCTGATAAATGCCCAAACGGATTTTAATTTTTTCATGAATTCAGTTTTGTCCTATGGAGTAAAATCCTGGAGGGTTTCTTCATTTAACCCCCCATATTATCCATTAGGTTTAAGTCAACCTATTGTACAGCTACTACTACTTTTGCAGATACAGCGAGTATTGTCGGAAGTTCTGTCCTCAAATTGATTTTCCGAACATGGAATCACAAAATGCTTAAGAGCCTCTATGTATACTTCGAAAAATTTACCCTTCCTGTCAAAATACACATCTTTCCCAAGCCTTTAGGACTCATTAAACCCAAAATCATAACAGATATTAAACTTCTATGAGAGCTTCAAACAATATATTACAAACACTTCTGGTTTGCAACTCCAAACACAAATAACCTGACGACAGTGAGGAACCAAAAAAATCGATTCAACCCAAAAATGTACCTTATTTCACTCCCGTATACAAAACTACACCCTATTTTTGTAACAGTGCATTCCGACCCTTTCTCGCATGCAAGTAAGTAACGGCTTTATCTCGGGCACATGATTCAAAATCAAATTACTGAAAACGTCACAGTGTGGTGGATGTTCAAACATCCACTCTTTTTTTCTCGCCATTTACAACCATGAATATTAGCTCCGTAAGTTGTCTTCCTCGCAATGTGTATATTTCAGCATCTTGCCCTTAGTGTGGGAATTAGTTTATGACCACTATTTCGCCAATTATTTTTAAAATTTTGATTTTTTAATAATACTTAAGAAAGTTTATCCCAGTGACTTGAGATCAATTCAATATTTAGGCAGTCATCTGTTGGTTAAGGCCCTCATTGATTAGAATCACAATTTTAGTAGTCATATGTCTTTCATGTGGCACATTTTTAAATCTAACTAAAGTTGACATTTAAGTAAAACTTTTTACGCGTTCTTTACACAGGCACCAATAATGCAAATTTTATTATCAACGTAAAAAAATCATTAACGTTTACAAATATTCTATTGTTTTGAATCACCTTTGGGAATATTTTAATTGTTTGAAGAATTAAGATATTTGTATACTTTGTTAGTTCTTTTGATATGGGAGAAAAATATATGATGCATATTTTTATTATAAGCGTTTTAGTTTTTTCGTTCATTCCCATTGTCTATTTCTATAGATGTCGTGCATTTCATAAGACAATACAGTGCCATTTTTGGTTATTCTAAAATTTTAAACTGAAGTTTGCATTAGGAATAAATTTCATTTACACATAAGTGGAGATGCCTATATAAATTACCAATAAAAGGAGTTAAAAAGTTGCTTAAATGAATTATCCTACCCAAAATCATTAATAATTTATAATATAAAGAAAATGCGTCAAATCCTTAAGTGTTATCTAGCCTAAAGAAATATCGATATAAAATCCAGGTTATCAACACTGGGGTATTTATATAAAGAATTCTAAATGCGAGGCATGGCTATTAAATAACGAGACTGACACTGCTACAGAAGAAATAGGCATGCGCCACACGCCAGCAATCGACAGCTGTTTAGCGTGAAGCCTTCTCTTTCGAATGCAATGCCTCTCATTTCTGTAAACAAAACAGTGTACCCGTAGCCTACGTTCGCATTAGATATATTTTATTGTTTCACCGGAAAAATGATAAATGAGCAATGAGAATAGTTGTGAAATTTCACGTGAAACTTGGAAACATAGCTACAGATAATTTATTAAAAGAAGTGTATGGCAATGAATGTTTATCGCATGCAAGTGATTTTGAAGGGTTTAAATGTTTTTGAAGATGGCTGAAAAGACGTTAAAAGTTATTCACACCAAGGTCGCTCTTCCACGTCCAAAGCTGATAACAATATTAAAAAATCAGTCTAATCGTTGGTTAGTATTCGTGAGATTGCTGAGACTGTAGGAATTCACAAAGAATGCGAAAAGCAAATTTTTCCACCAAGATAATGTGCTGGCTTATTCCACATTGTCTGTCAATAGGTTTCTAGACAAGTACAGCATCCCATTGTAAGACCATTCGCCTTATTCACTGGATCTTGCACCATTCGCATTCTATCTGTTTCCCAAGGTAAAATCTGCACTATAAGGAACAAGCTTTGAGTCCGTTGAAGTGTGAAAGAGAAAGGGCACGTGTCCTGAAGGAGCTTACAGATGAAGACTTCCAAAACGGTTTGGAAAAATGGAAGATAGGCATGGATCGTTGTAGGGATAGAGGAGGGGTGTATATTGAAAATGATAATAAGTAAATATGGATGATATTAAATAAAATGCATTACAGCGTCAGTATCGTTATTTAATAGCCAAACCTCGCAGACATATTACTTTAAAAATGACCAAAGTATTGAGAAAAAATTTGATGCATTATTTTAATTACATGCCTTTTCTAAATATACATAAAAACTTTTATGAAGATCTAGCTATATTATATAGCAAATTACTTAAATTTTATTTAACAAAATGTGTCATATCATTTAATTGAAATTCATAATTTTAAATTATTTTTTCTCTAATTTTACTTTAATGACAGACAAATACTTAAAATGTGAAGGGTTTTCTTTGCAATTAATGTAAAATTTTGAATTTTTTTTTCTTGTCTTGCATAATGTTTATTAGTGCATGGAATGGCACTCATAGTTATTTTTTTTTAAATTCCATTAAATTACACATACATACACAAGCACACACACGCATATATACTTTTCTTGCTATTAAAATAATAAGCTATAAATACACTAGAACAATACTACTCATACCCGGAATTGTAAAAAATATTTATAAAACTTGAGAAAAAATTATTTAAAATTATCAAAATTTGTAGAAGTAAAGAGAATTTCAAAATATTGAAATACTTTGAAACTATTGTAAACTTTAAATAATTATATGCTCTAAAATGAATTTTGTTTTTCTGAAAGGCATATTTTATGAGTATTCAAATGTGGTAAATAATGTTTTTACAGTTATCTTACCAAAAAAAAGTTGCTCATAGAAAAATGTGTCCTCTTTAAACAAGTACTTCCTTATGGATCAGCTTAGCCTGAAAATTCTTTACAAATAATCATCTCATCTGTCTAAAGTGATTAACATAATCTTTTCTGACATCTTTGTAACGCGGACTTTGATGCTATCACACAAATGATTCTGATCTTTATTCCGGACTGTCTTTTTTGTAACGGGCACGTCGGAAGCACAAGAGCTCATTACATATCAAGATCATATCTTGGCAAAACGGAAATCCTGTGGAAGAAAAAGCGAGAAAATCTACCAATTCCTGACATTCGTTAACATTTTTTAAGTATTTTTAACGGGAATGTAATTGGCATTTCGCTCTTTCACTTTCCCCCTGGTATTTGTCTAAACATTTTCTGTTAGCTTTCTTTAAGATAATTAAACATTTTTATTTCATTTTTATTTCTGATATTTTGTGGTAGAGGTCAATTAAATCGCGAATCGCTTCCAGTTGTTAGGGTACTTGTATGTCTCTGAAATAAAATTGAAAATAAAATAAAATCATGGCTCTTTCACCCAATATTTTTCTTAAAGAAATGTATTTATATAATAATGATTTTTTAACAATCGTCATGATTGAATCTCTAAGCAATTATATTTAACTTGATATTTCCTAAAATAAATTTAAAGAACTAAAATATATGAGACAATACCAAAATCGATCTTTAAATTAAAAGCGACAAGTAACAAACTGGACATGCAAAAGCTTTCTGAGTAAATGAGGGTTTATTGATTATTCTAACTGAAACAGTTATAGCAGTTTTTAATGTGCATTTCTCTCTCATTAATTATATAAATATAACTAATAATAAAACATTTTATATTAATTTACATTCTCTTTCTTTCTCTCTATCTATGTATATATATATATATATATATATATACCTGTGTGTGTGCATGTATGTGTGTATGTATGTATAACACGATCCTTACTTATCGGGCAAAAGAGCGCGAATTTTTCATTACCTTCCAATATATTCTAAGGATTTCCCCAGATCACGTGGTGACTCAACTGGTATAAAATGAAGGGACTCTGAAGGGATGACGTCTTTCAGTCTAGTAAGTTTTATTTCAGACAGATTTACGACTATGTGAAAGATGATTCAGCCTTCGGGGATATAGCAGAAGAGAGGGGATTTTACTTTACTTGAGATTTAAATGCAAAAATTACTTCAGATCACGTAGTATGGAATGAATGGACTTCTAGGTATTTTAGATGTAGACAAAAAGTCTTGTAGGGATTTATTTTATGGGTTTGGATCCGTGAGAACCGCTGTCGGAGAAGAATTCTAGAGCGCATGATTGCATAAATTAAAAGTTAAATACGATTGATAACAGGAAATAAAAATGAACTCTTCACTACGATAATTAAAGTATAAGAAAAATTTTAGAAAACTGAATTATATTTCAGTGAGATCTATATATATATATATATATATATATATATACAATAAGAGAGAGAAACAGGAATGATATCTTATTCCATCAAACATTTGACGACCCACTCGTAATAACCAATCTTATCCAATTACTTAGGAGACATTTTATTGCCAATTATATTTCCTTTTATATGCAATAATATGAGAGGGCATTTTTTATTCTTAAGATATCCGTTACCTTGTTGGATATTAAAACTCTGGATAATTATAAGAATATTTATGAACCAAGATATAGAGATTATTAATGGAAAATATATAAATATATGAGAAACAGATTCTATGAAGTGTTCTTTCAAAATAACACTGGGTTACTCAAAATGAAACGTCCGATTTCAAAATGCTATATTTTCATAAATAAGTGACAAAGAATGATAAGTAATGCATGAATACTACATAGGGAAAATATGGAACCTTTTTTGCGAGTATTCGAGATAATTTCCTTTAGTTACACGTATAATGTTCAGATGCTATGTAATTTTTTTCCAATTACATTGTAAAGTGCCAGTGTAGTTTCCTGAATGTAGAGACAAAAATTCAATTGATGTTCGTTATCACTCGGTGTCAGTGCTTACAAGGATTGCATGGCTTATAATAAAATTCTTGCCTTAACACTCGCTAAACATTAGGCTGAGGAATGCCCACTTCTTGACTGGAGTTAACTGTCGATTTTGATGGGTTTCGTAGAAAAGTATCTATCGTTCATCCAATATTTTTCGCTCATATGACTGATCGCCCTATACTTTTCTTTATACAAAGACATCCACAGCCCCTTAAACTGATGATCCACTTCCAAATACTCTGAACTGTAGGTAAATTATTTCAATACATTTTACGAAATTTATGCTGAACGGTGATTAAGGATTCACATAACGCAAACGACAGCTCACAAAACGCTCTTTCTGCCTCTCTGATACCATTATCACTTCTACCGTTGAGAAGTTTCTAAAATAGCTTTCGTGAAATAGTTTCAAAAAAACACACCAGCATCATCATAGAATATAAAATATTTATACTCTTCTCTGTATTTATATATTACTTATTATTCTCTGTAGTGAATTTTAGAAAATATTGAATTTTGAAATCGGATAATTCATTTTGAATAACTCTGTATATAAATCACATTTGAGTACTATCTTTGTTTATATTAAACTTAATTTTTAATGTATACTAATTTCATTTCTAGTCTTGCGAAAGAATCATTATGAGAATCAAATCTCTTGTTGACAGATTATCTGAGATTTCTGAAAGATTTTAAAGAAAGTCATTCCACCGGACATCAAAAGAAGTTAATTTTAGTAACAATCTAGTTTCATATTTTTCTAGAGGTATTTTAAAAACATTTTACTAAGACAACGTGAAAAATGCTCTATTTTTAACGTATTATTCTTTTTTGGATATGAAGTATGTAACCTCCCCCTCTTAATGGTTGCTATTTACTGAAAATTTCCAAGCAACTTTTTTTTTCAGAAAAAAAATTAATTTTCAAAGTCCTGTTTTCCACATAAGCATTCATTTCTCTTTGAAAATAAGCAAAGAAATTTGAGACATGAATTGAAGTGGGAGAACTCCCCACCACCACTAAAAAATCGATACGCCAATGTACTCGTTCCATTATTAAATTCAATAGATTAGAATTTCATAGAATTTAAATTTTTATACAAGTGTGTGTGCCCCAGAAATCTCTTTTTTCTCACTATCATTTTCGCGATGAATTTTTCATTTCATTACGTGATTCTATATTTCTGTTCCTTTTAAATTTTTCAGTAGAAATAACTTGTGTTTAATTATATTGTAATACAATTTTATTCCCTGTAAACCCACGCTAAATAAATAACAATTGCCGTATAATGTAGAATAACACAAACTGTATAATAAATTATACGTTGTTAAATGGAAACATACATAATAATTAATCATATCAACCGGTCCACATTTTTGTAAAAATGTTACACCGCCCTGAAGCTGAAATATATATTGGCTTGGAATTAAATTTAAATATGATATGAACGAAACGTTTCACCCCCTCCAGAGGGAAAAGGAGAATTCGAAAACTTTTATTAACATTAAGAATTTATTAATAAATTGATTATGTGTGTGTGTGTGTGAACGCATACGAATGTAATTAAATTCAAAAACTGCATAAAAGAAAGATTTTTATGGTTAACATCAAATTATTTGTTTAACATATTTTTGCTTCTTTAATTAAAACATAATCATTCGAAATTTAACAAGGGACTGACAATCTTTATTTTTAAATTTCAAAATAATTTTCGTGTGTTTAAATGTGCATAACATTAGTTCATTCTTTTGCATTAAAGAAGAAGAAATCAAGCATATAATTTTTTTAAAATTATTTTTGGTTTAAAATGAAATTATTAAAAATGACATATACAGAAAATTGAAAAAATTTAATAGAAAAGTCATTAAGTTAAACCTTAAATCTGTGGTAAATAATTATCGGTTGACTTATATAGATTGTTTTAGCTGTAGGCTATAGTACGTCAAGGAACTAGAGTTAACGATGCGTGAACTCCAGTCTGTGGTTCTAAATATCTTCCCAGGGGGATTAAAGAGGCTGTATTATGCTAAATATCTAAATGCATTAAAAATTACTCATGTGTCATGATAAGGAAATTCAGAATATGCGTGCGCGAGCAAATCATACGTCGTCTCTACATTTTGACAGTGATATATCTAAGATAAAAAAAATGTTAATTTTTAATTCTTGTTTAAACTTCAAATAATTCAGTAGAAATAACCTTTAATATATGCAGTGCTTACATAAAACATCATTTTAAAAATATTACCATTAACAGCTTCTGTTAATTTGAAATTTAAAATTACGGTATTTTAATAAAACTTCTACAGATGTCTAAACTTTTTTTAAAAATTTGACCTATGTGAATTTGAATTGAATCTTTAATTTTTTTTAAAAAAAGAAACACTACAAATACTTTTTCAATCACTACCTCATCATTTTGAACCTCGGTTAAGTGATGTTGACGATAACTGAGCTCTCCCCTCTCTCTTCAAACTTTCACACCACATCAATGGGTGGATTTTGGGACTCGATAGATTTAGCAAGTATCAGTCCCTGCTGCGAATGGTTGATCTTTTGCGGCACCGAGGCTCGAACCAACGACCCGAGGAAAACCGCAGGTCGTGTATCAGCGACCATGATCACTAGGCCACCATGGCCATACACTAAGTAACACAAAACTATAACTAGTGCATGCTGATTTTTTTTACTTAGAGTGGTTTACTACATATATAATTTGTTTCAATTTTTGTATCGTAAATTTGACTTTTTGTGTCTTGTATCCCCTTAGAACACATGAAACTGTTCTTGAATATATTGTATTCTAAAATACCGCGACATCAATTCAAACAAAAAACAAACAAACTTAGAAGCCCTTATTCAATCTCACAAATACATTTATCATAAATTAATGCAAGAGACAACCGTTTAATACGTTAAAAGAGAAAGGGATTGAGATAGGGCAGGAGACATTTATCACTGCCTTTCGAAAATTCTTGCTTCGTGAAATCCAGTGAAACTTTTTGTGTACTCGTATTTACCAACCATGTCGAGTCAGCTTTTCTCATTTATTGGTCCTTTGCAACAAAAGAAGTAAATAGCTTTGCTCTGCTTATAATTTTTCTCGACTGTACTTAAAATTAATTATACGGGTGTTTTCACTGAATTTTTAATAGGAACTCAACAATAGCTTTTTATAAACTCTCGTCCCACGCATCAGCGTCCGTGATAGATGTCCCAGTTCAAAATGCAGAAGCCTACTCCAGCGAAATGATAATGCTTTTCACTTTTCTGAAACAAAATCGCGTTTAGTATCGATTGGTCCTTATCAACAAGTTTGCGAACGCTGTCAGGTAAGAGCAACATCGTTTCAATCATTACAGCCGGGAGCCACACATCTCAACTCTACTCAGCATTCAGGTCAGGCACACCACTTCGCTTTCTGTGAATGGAGACGAGGATATTTATGACGTCATTAGTGAAAGTATTTCCCCCCCGCCCCCCTACGAACAGCAATAAAAATAGTGACCAGCAGCTTTTATCTCCCTTCCAAGATGACCAATAATAGAGGGCTTCGGGCATTTATAGCGAATAAATTTGATGAAGTATCTACTGTTAATGTAAGTTGTCTTGCAACGTCCAGCACGATTGGATAGTAAAAGGGCTCAAAGCTGATTTTTTGCCTCTCTAGTATGAAAGGTCTAGTTTCTTAAAATGATGATCAAAAAAGAAGCCAAGATTTTCTGCTTTTACTAAGAATTTGGGAGATTTTTATGATAACGTGTTTGTTAGAGCCTCATTCAATAGCGATCTTTTATAGCTGCTGTAATGAATACTTTCTTTGTCTTTAGTCGTAAACGAAAGATTTGTAAAAAGTCGTCGCCTTATTCGTCTCATACGCGTACTCTATATAACAGGTTATAATAATCTGTGTAATGACATAATACTGCACTCCCCAAGCTGAGTGAGGAACATTCACTAAAGAAAATAAACGGGTCATTCATGTGCTTTTAGTTAGTGTTTATTTACATGCTGGTAAAAATAAATTTCTTTTTCGCTAAAAGTACAAGTACAGAAAATTACTTATTCTGCACATTGTTTTCACTTTTATGACAAATATTGCTGATATAAAGTACACAAGTAAAAGTACAGCTGTTTGTTCAATCTTATTTTAAACAAATATATTAACTTAAAAAAAGACTTGTCGATAATGGCGTCAGAAAATGGTTAAATTAGGGAAAATTCAACAATACCTTAGTAAAATTTTATATTTTCAGCCTGATTTCTAACTAGATATCATTTAGAGATATGTAGTGGTCTGTTGGTGAGGATCTTTTAAGCCATAGCCAAAGTTAAGACACTCTCACGACATCTGAATTACGATACGGGTTATATAAATTTTGTAACATATGTTCCGAAACTTATTTTGACTTAAGCGTTTTCCAGATGAAATTCATATATATATATGTATATATATATATATATATATATATATATATATATATATATATATAAGCAAGAAATATATGTCATGTTATTAGCAATAATAATCTAAGAAAAACCTACAATATAGGCACCAGTGATTACATTATAGTGAATGATAAAATAATTTTTAATATTATTATTAATCATGTAAAGTACATAGAATATATTAAAAAATATGAAATGTTTTAATTTTTTTAAAAAATTTAAGATACCAAAAACTCTTTTGAAAAGACAAAAATGGAGAATAATATATTGAATATATAATGCTCAATCTGTCACTCTCCATTTTTGTCATTTCAAAAAAAAAATTCTTTACTTTGATTTTTTAAAATTTCATGTGTTTTTAATTTCTTGATATTTTGTTTATTTTTATTTGCATTGTATGATTTATAAACATATACATTAACACACACACACACATATATATAAACACGCTTTAGTTATTTAGTAGTCATGGTCGAAACAGCAGGCAACAAACTCTCATATTTATTCTTGATAGATATTACGATGGATAGCAGGGAAAGGAGAGGCATTGAGCTACATACTGTCAGGATCAAAACATATCTGATAATCCTCGACTCTCGACGCATGTACATGGAATGACTGCGAATATGCGGTAGAATACAATGAAAAATTTTATATTGCAGAAGTAAGGCGGAATAACACTTAACACGTAAAATTCTTAAAAATTCTCTCACGTAATTAAACTTGTCACACTAAAGAAAAAAGAAAGTTCCCTTTTTTTACTTGACGTGTGAATCGAAACTAAAAACCCGCAACCATGATTAAAAACCAATCCCGGTGTTAGAGAAACCTAATAAAAGTCTCCCTAAATTTTAATTTTCCTATATATATGTGTGTGTGTGTGTGTTGAGCGAGATATTTTCGTTTGAGTATAACAATCTTCTTTGAATATAATATTATTTATTTCCTGTCGGCTCATTTATCATATTGAAACAGCAACAAAATACAGAAGTTCAGAGCAGTGCGTATTACACAGCAGGCAGCAGAAGTGAAAAATGCGAGAAAAGAAGACAGAAAAATTTGACAGCCAACGATTGACAGCATTTAACTATACTAAGATTTTATATTTATTTAACTGTTTTTATACTAAGAACGGAAAAATCTCGAATTTATACAAAGCTTGAAAGTATATGGGGCTTGTGATGCTAACTTCCATCGCGTTAATTTATAAAGTGAAGGTGACAGCTGCAGTTAAAAAGCGCATGAAATTTTGATAGAAAATATAGTTGGGTGTTTAAAAAACGTTTGTTTAAAAAAAATTTACGTTCTTAGTATAAAAACAGTTAAATAAATAT
>BMAW01042314.1:0-10117 GCA_019974015.1 Nephila pilipes | reverse complement strand
CCACAATTTAATTTTATTTTTGGCATGTTCTGGGATTGAGAAAATAAAGCCTAGTTTGGTATATGGTGAAAGTGAGCCGCACCTTTCACGGCGAAAAATACTGATATTGTATCCATCCCGGTTATTGTTTAAGTGCTCCCTGCATTTGGATTGAGAGCTTAGAAGAAGTACGCCGAACACTTGGATAATATTGTTTAAGAAAGTGCGTCCTGCACTTGGAATTAATTGTTTCGAAGAAGGTGCGTGCTGTATGTCGACATTTTTTTTTGTTATGAGAAAGTGCTCCCTGCACTCAAGAGATTATTGTTTTGAAGAAAGTACTCCCTGTTCTTGGAGATTATGTATTGAAGAAATCTGTATTTCTGAAGAAAAGTTTTGTAGTATGTACAATACAGTGTTCTTTTTTTTTTTGAATTGTCCCTTGCACTAAGATTAATATTCGAGTATAACCTGTGGACCCTCTGTCTTTGGAATCATCAAAGAAAAGATAAGTGTTTTTTTCCATGAAAAATTTATTTTCTGTGATAGATAAACTATTCTTTTGAAAAATAATGTATTGTACCATCCTGGTGCTAATCGACAGCTTGTCAATATTTTGAGTTATATTTTGTGTGAATTTGTTTATATCGCTCTGATATCAAATTCAGTTATACCATTCAATTATTGTTATTATTATTTTGAGAAAACTTAAGATTCATAATTTTATGGTTTCGTTTTCATTGTAATAACTTGTTTGAGAATATACTGAATTTATTTGATTTGAGTACTTACTAGGAAAATTTTGAATTTATAAAAAATAGTTTTGTTTTGATTGTATTAACCGAGTATAATTTATGAAAAATATATGTATATATATTGTATTATTACTGCGTTTTCATGAAAAGATTGTAAAGTTCTCATGCTATTACTATTGTAAAGAAAAATCTAGGATAGTTTTGTTTTGAGATATTAGATAGTATTAGAGTTGTTTTATATTTGTATAAACATAAAAGTAATATCCTAAGAATTTACTACATTTCTTATTTTATGTGTGTTGTTAAAAGAAATCATTTTCGTTTTGGTTTTCAAATGTATATTTCATTTTGATATTATTTAATGAGTATTCTTTCTTAATTTAATTACAAATGTCAAAGAAATTAGTTTTAAATTAATAAGAATTGTATTCAATTTCGTTTTAAACCTTAATTTAAAAAGAGACCAAAATAACTTTGTTTTTGAAATATAAGAATTTTATTATTTCTTTCTTGTATTTATGCTTGCTTGTATGTATTTATGAGAATATTTTTATAAACTTTTTTTGGAGAAGGAAAATAAGTACCATTTCGGAAAATTTTCAGCTTGATATTTTAAATTCGTAGATAGGCCAAAATATTTAGTTTATTTGAGTGAATTAGCTTTTTGGAGTTATCTTTTGTTTTCCTTAAGGAAAATGGCTTATTTAACAAAAGGGGGAAAGGAGGATTTAATCAGGTTTGCGGACGAATTAGATTTAAGAATTACTCAGGATATGAAGATGATAACATTAAAAGAAATTATTCTTAAGAGGGATGGATACGAAAAAGAATTCGTTAAATCGATGTTTGAGGAATTTGTTGAAGAGCGAAAACGGAAAGAATAAGAAAATTCAAATGCTAAAACGGAAAGATGTAGAAATTCAGGAGCGAAATGGAAAACTAGAATTAGTGGGAGAAAGGCGAAGAGATAATTTTGAGCTGGGAAAATTAAAGTTCAAATAAGATGAGCTCAAGAATCTCAAATGGAAAGTGCAAGAATACCCAGCAAGGAATTAGGCAAACTTCTTCATAAGTATGATATGAAGGAAGATATTAGCCTGTACTTAGAATTAATTGAGCGTCAAGCTCTACTAGAAGAGAAAATTTAGAATATCTCTCTAGAAGGAACTTTGGGTCACACATCTGTTGGGGCTACTCTCGCAAGAAATCACGCAGATAATTGCCAAGGAGTCTGAGGAGGAAGCCAATGATTATGATCATGTCAAAAAAGGTTAATGAAACCATAGCTGTAATCGAGAAATATACTTCTGTAATTTTTTAATAAATTTCCGATTGCAGATATCTTGAGACATAATGGCAGTATCATTGCCATACATGGCCAAATGAATGTTGGACGCCTTTGGGATGTCATTTACGTACCAGGAGAAGATTTTTGGGTTTAAAATCGACCCCTTCGGTACGCTACTGAGAATTGGTCTGGGGGAGGAGACTGCATTTTCAACTCGGCCCCGAAAACTACGAGAGTCCAGGAACGAGTGAATAATTTTGACTAGATGGTCCGAAATACCAAGTCGCATCATCTTGGATATGAGCCCATCATGCCAAATTTTATCAATAGCTTTGGCAAGTCAATAAAAAGCATACCCGTGGCTTTTGTAATTGGAAAAGCTTTTTGGACCGTCTCAGTGAACCTTAGTAACTGAGTTACCGTAGAGCACTTGGGGACGAAGCCATGCTACTCTGGAATAATAATATTCCTGGCTAAGCAGAACTGGTCCAGGCGATTCAAAATAACATCTTCATGTGCTTTGCTCAGCGAGCTGAATAATGATATGGAGGGATAATTTTGAGGATTTTCTTCATCAGAATTGGATCCACCATGGCAGTTTTCCAAGCTATAGGAAAGAAGCATGCATTTCTACATTAAAAAATTGAAGAGCAGCGTAAACAGAAAAATAAATTTTAAGGGGGAGATTTTTAAGGATGCGATTTGAAATCAGATCCAATCCCGGTGCCTTTTTAATTTTAGTTTTCCTGATAAAGTCCAAAATTTCGCTAGCCTGGACTGATTCCAGGTCTAGACAGGTGGGGGAAGGCCAAACATCTTTGGACTTTTCTTTCTGTGTGCTCCGAGAATCTAGGATTCTCGTCTGCATTGGGTTCAAATTGTTTCTGAAGGATGTCCGCTATAACTTCCGCCTTTTCAATGGGAGCTACAGCAATACTGCCTACCATTCTTCAGGGGCAGAATGGTACGAAAAGGCTTTCTGAGTCGCCTGATACAGACACACTTTGGAGGGAAACAAGGGAGGCTTCCCTCCAAAGTGTGTTTGTATCAGGCGTGAGGCCTTTTTTTTTTCTTTTTTTCCCCCCATATGTATTGGGAAAAGTGTTTAATATCTCTCGATATCTCATTACTGAGTGCACGGAGTTCAATTATAATACCTGGATCCCTTGTTCTTTGCCAAACTCTCTGTACATAATTTTTGTTACGAATTTTGGTTCTTATTTCGATAGGGAGTCGAAGAGGAGGTGTTCATAAATCGAGATAATTTTTTTCAGCCTTTAAACAAAAATTACTGCAACTCATTATTTTGGTATTTTGTTGTCCATTTCAACAAATTTTGAAGACCGATATGCGGCAAAGGTACTTTATCTCTAAGCCTTGCTTTAATGGCGAAAAATTGTACAAAATAATTTATTAAGAAAGGAAACAAAAAGTAATTAATTAATTTTTTTTTGAGAAATTCATTTTCACTATTTGTTTAAACCTCGTATTAAATTACGTGATAACAGGAATTTAATCTGTAAACTGATACTCTTATACCTTTCCAGTTACCGCAAAATACTCCCAAGTGGATTAATGCAGTAATTTGACAAATACGCTGACCGCATACTTATTAATTATGTTATAGGCTTAGCTTAAAGTTGGTTTGAACAATTTAATAGAAATTTCAGTGTTAATAGTCATTTTAGTATATGTTCCAATAATCTATAAGGTGTTATTGAAACGCGCATGTTCGGAAATAAATTGGGAAAGGAACACATATAAGTTATTTTTCCACTTAGAAATGCATGTTTATTTTATACAGCTTTGATGTGCTTCAACCCAATAAATATTAGTATGATTACTATTTTGCGATAAGTATTTATTTATTTTTATTCAAGTAGAAGTTCTATGGAGGACTTACTATCAGCATAAAGATAAATTTTTCTATTATTTTTCGCTTACCATCCGACAGAAATGTGGTGATTGATCATTGCCTGAGAAACGTAGCTATAATTAATTCATTTAAACAACAAAAAACAGATTGCGATATATCTCCGTAAAAGACGCACACCGAGAATCCGCCATTGTCTCCAATCCTGGATCCAACCGTGTAGAACTATTACTCACAGGGTCCCTCAATTTATTTAGAAATAACATATCAATATCGGTTCTAATGACTTTAAAAGTGTGCAATCCTTTGTTTTACCAAGTGTGTTTATGACCCTGTAGTTTTTTTTTTTTTTTTTTTTTCATGTCTTTTCCGTAATCGAAATTTCGTCTTCAGTTTTTATAAATATTACAGGAATTTTAGGAATATCCAAGATTCCATTTAACGCAGGCCTCAGGAGCTTACCTTCTTTAGATTGGTGTGGGAATAATGACCTCGAGTCACTTTAAAGATCTTTTTCTTTCCCATGGGTTTTACCATCTGTGGTAAAAATGGATGATGAGACCCCGGGATACCCTTGTGATTCTTCCCTATTTTCGATCATCCTTCTCAACATATTTTTATCTTCCATTTTTATGAATGCCTTGACCACAGTTACATTATGCTTGGCGCAGCATAGCCATGACTGGCTCTTATGCCATTGAACTCTACCAACACTCACTCCATTTAATGCAATTTATAGCAGTTTTATATTTATACGATATTTTCGATGCATACATTCATTGAATTATTTTTATTTTATTTATTTGACTTATTTATTACAGAAGCTTTAATTCTCCCCTTCGTTTGAGAATCAAATGAAATTTCTTAAGTTTATGGAATTCAAAATGAAAATTATAAATCTGATTATTTTCACCTTATAACTTTACACTCCTAGCCGGTTTTGAAGAGTAATTTGATAGATAAGTCTGTTGCATTCTCCATAAAGACACTACTCTCTGCAAGTGCAAAAAATAAAATATCCCAACTACATCCAAAGAATTAAAAAATATATTTGCAAACGAATTCACACTCAAAATTGTTCTCTTCTAAGATGTGGATGATGAATATTTGAATTTTCAAACCAGACTTCCCTTTAAAAATATCCAAATCCATATAAATAAGTTATTTGATTTATTTTCAAAAAAGTCTCCTCCTCTTTTTTTACAAAAAATCTTTCACACAATTACAGACAACATTTTTGACTTTAAACACAAATTAGGAGGGGGGGGGGAAACTATGTTACCGTTATCCATTGTGAATTAACTCTGTTATCCAATATAAGCACTAGGTGACTCTTATAAAAATGCAAAATTTATAAACACTACAGGAAACTGTAATTAGCAGTTGTGAATGACAAAATTTATTTATATAATAGGAAGTATTTCATTTTTCGACTATACTGTTGTATAAAAATAATTTTTACCCTTTTATATATATCCGCAAATTTGAAAAAAATATTTTCTCATAAATATATTTAAACAAATAAAATTTCTAGCATATATTTTCAATTCAATTAGTTTTTTTTTTTTTATACAGAAACAATATGGCATAGCAAATATTAAGGGGAACATTTCATGAAAATAACTTATTATAATTAAATTTTATTTCCTAAAAATGAATTTCACTCGACTCATATCCTCTAAAAATGGGACACCAAACAATTTATATAAGTAACATCTATTAAATGAAAAATAAACATTTGCTTACTGTAAAGTTCCACATGCAATATATTTTCCATTAGATAAGCTCCTGGAGGAATCCTCATTCAACCAAACAGAAGTCATCGTATTTTACAGGTAGTATTATTCAAAGAATTTTCTAAAGTGTCTCTTGAAAGGTAGGAGATTTCAGATAAAAAATATTTTAAAAAATGCCTATTATGAATATATCCAAGTTTTCTGTTCAATTAAAATAATTTCCAAAATTAAAAAGACAACCTTTTATTAATTACATGATAGATGAAATCAGACTAATCACTCTTATCTGAACATGAATCCAATTGTTCAGACAAGTCAGAACAACTGGATGCATTAGGTTATATATTATATTTAACTTCTTTAAAAATGTTAGACATAATAGTATGTATATGTTTTTATAACTAATTAACTTTCAGAAATCATCAAGAAGTCATTCAATTTAACTCAAATTTCCACAAATGATTGTATAAGGCTATAACAGGCACTTAAAAGTGTAATAAGCAACAAAAATAATTTTATTTATCAACTTCTTCCGTACTTTTACATTACAATATTTACTTTTAACTTTTCCTCATTTGGATTAAACTTTAAATTTTTTCTACTTAAAAATATTCTAAATAAGTTTGAATAAAGAGATAAAAACAAAATCTAAAGAATATTCTTTGGTACAAGTTTTATTCAGAATATTTTAGTAATAATTCGTATTAACTTCATGCATGTTGATTACATTGACAAATCATCTGTTGAAAAATTCTTAATAAATTTTGTTTTGATCATCTGAATAGGAATGAAAAACATTCTTCCTTGAATCATTTCTTTTCTTCTCTAAAAGACGCGTTTTTGCTTCTACCAGTTATTTTTACCTTTTAAAAGAAGCTTAATTTGAACCTACATTTGATGCAAGTCATCCTTTGTTCTTATCTTTTCTTCCACATTCATTTCAAAACCAATTTTATAGCATAGTTTTTAACTATGGAACAAGATTGACAACATTTCAGAAAAAACTATCATATGCTTATCAATAAATAAAATTAATTTGTACAACCTATTATTATTATTCGCGTGATGTATTCTATAAGGAACAGTGACTTGGAAAACAGAATATGTCAAGAAAAAGTTTTTTAACCACGTAAAATATTTACCTAAATAAGAAAAAAATTATATAACTTCACATCAAAATTTAGTCATAAAGAAATATTTCAAATGCTCAAATAATTTTCTAGAAAAAAATTAATTTGCATTAAAAAAAAAAAAAAGTAGAATCTCAGAAACATTAATTACAAGTTCCTTGTTAACAGGCTTTTTAAGTTCTAAAATGTTTGAGAACACAGATAAAGAGTGTGATTGCAATTGTGGAAATATAAAGGGATTTCTTTGCAATCACACTTACATGGAAAGTTCACAATATCAGTTTTTAAATTTCTTCTGACACAAAGAACACTTATAAATATTTGTTTGATCAATTTATTTTAAAAATATTTTCAAAAAGAGCAATTTTATAAAAGATATAATCTTCTTTCACGTATCTAAAGAATGAAAATAAGTTCTCTTTCTATTATCAACGAATATATTTTAGTAAAATTCGGTCAACTTTATTAGAAGTGAAGTGTTTTATATTAAATAAATTTGGTGACAGTAAACTTAATAAGAATTGTTATTTTACTTGCATAATAACTCTGTAAGTAGGCCAGTAACATTTACTTTAATTATTATAATGTAAAAATTAACATTTACTTTACAAATAATTATTATCTTTCTCAATCCAACTAGAAAATGTCTAACCGTAACTGTCGATTATTTAAAAAATATATTTTAAAACTATTCATTTTAATATTAAAGGCGTAAGTGGGTTACTATCACACAGATTAAAATGGAATTGACTCTTCAAACATTTAAGATCTGATAGACGAGTCTATGATCCAGAATTTAATTCACTCGATTTAAAAGAAATTTCCATGACATAAACTAAGAATGTGACAATAAGGTGTTATTATCAACAACAAGTAAAGAACCCACTTTAAAGTATTTAAAAGCTGCAATTATATATATATACATACATACAGAGAGAGAGGAAGAGTAAATATGAGATTAATAATCAATAATGAAAATTTAAATTATTTACTTCCTTTCCAACACAAATTTCAATAAAAATTTTAATTAATCTATAAATCACATATATTGCAACAAGTTTAATCACTAAGTATTAAAATAATATCAGAAAATATTTTTAAATTACACAAATGGATATTTACAAATTCAGTTAAGCACATCCAAGGAAATAATAATTTGAAATTATTGTACCAAATGAATTTACTAACCCATAACTTCCTTCATTTGGTCAAGATAAAAAGAGTAATGTTACTTGTTTCATAAATTTTACAAGCTCATTCTGATTTATATTTTTCATTGTTTTCAAACATAATAAATATTAAATATTTTACAAATTTTCAAAAAGTTTTACATGTTTTAATAAGACAAGCTTAGAGTTAAGAGTTTTTAAAGTTTAATTTCGTTAATAAATACTAGAAAATAAGAGTAATTGTTTGAACTTATCAGATTAATTTAATTTTAGAAATATTGGGTATTATAAAAACATACCAAATTACCCAATGTATATATAAACTCTGTTTCAATCAACAAGGCATTAAATACAGAAAAAAAATCCAGCATTTAGCTACTTCTAAATATTTGCACGGCAGTTAAGGGAAAAAAAAATTGATTTTTCCGAAATTTAGAAATCATGAAAGTATTCCAGACTATTTCCTGCTTATTGCACTTTTTTGTCAATTAATTTCATTAAAACTGAAAAGCTGGCATTTACATAGTCATAAAAATTATATTTTGTCAGCATTTTACAAGCATAATCTGTCTGAGGATTTAGATATCATAGAGATAATCTAGATTGTCTCAAACTGTTGTAGTTTTTTTCTTTTGATAAAGATGGCATTTTACTAAAATAATAATAATAATAATAATAAAAACCTTTTAATCTTGTAAAAGTTATTATTTACACAGCAATTTAGAAATGTAATTCAACTGTCCCAGAATTAAACTCATTAGAAGACATATGCACTTCCATCAAATATTTTCAGTGATAAAAAAAAAAAGTGTTATTAGTATCAAAAACAAGTAAATAAAACAGGAGGGAAATTACAAGTGGAACAAATATTACTACTTTGATTTTGACAGCTTCAATTAATTAAAATCAAAATTGAAAATTTATGAGACTGACTATGCCTACCCAAAACATGAAAAATTCAGATATAATATTTTGATAATTTTTGTCCCATATTCTGTGTGTGTGTGTGTGATACAAGTTTAATCAAAAAATATAAAAATTTATATCAGAACAGGATTTTAAATTACACAAATAATTACTTACAAAAACAGTTCTGCAAACTGAAGATAAAATACATTTAATTGGCTTTAAATTTTTCATACCATACAATTTGACAAAACCATTTTCCAAGAGCAAACCATTAATGTTACTTGTCTCATTACTATTATAAGTTCATTCTAATTATATTTTCCAGTTCTCAAACATTTTAATTATTAATTTTCAGAGGTTTTAATAAGATAGGCTGGTAGCTAAGAATTTTAAAAAATTATTTTCGGCAATGAATGCGAGAAAATAAAGGAAACGTTTAGGTTTCATATATAACTAATTTTAATGAGTATTTCAATAAAATGAATATTAAAAACATGAATGAAAAAATCATTGAACACATACAGCACTGAAATTCAACTAACTGTGAATACACACTCTTAATAAAACTCAAAAGAAGTTGTCCTAAAAAATTATTTAAGAATGGTCACATATCAAAAAGTTATTCATAATTCCCTATTCAAAAGATGTTTCAGAGGACTCAGAGTTTATATATACAAAAAGTCCAGCATTTAACTACCATTAAAAAATCATATTTTTGTAACATTTAAGGAAAATAATTTGATTTTCACAGAGCTTAGTAATCTTATATATACCCCAGATTCCTTCACACTTATTGCAGTCATTTTTTAAATCTAAAAAACACCATTTAATTAGTTAAGTAAATATAATGTAGTTGTCCATGAATTTCAATAAACTAGTATCATAAAGTTATTTTAGATTGTCTCCAGTCTATTGCAGTCCAACCTCCCACCCCCGATAAAGTTGGCATTCAATTGCATAAAAGAAGGGGGGGGGGGGGGAGTTTTTTTTTTCCCAAAAAATTCTATGTACACAGCATTTCAGAAATGTAATTTACCTGTCCCATGATTTAACTGACTTGAAATCATCCACATTTCTTTGAAACACGTTCTAGGATAAATATCTCTCAAGGAAAAGTATCTAACACTGCGGAAAACTTATAAGTTGAATAGATATTACTATTTAGATTTTCTACCTAAATGGATTAGATTATTTCAATTATAATTATTTTAAGGTTAATAACCAATAATGTCAATTTCATGATTTACAAAATGCCTAACCAATACATCAAAAATTCTT
>BMAW01042302.1:0-21324 GCA_019974015.1 Nephila pilipes | reverse complement strand
TCATACTGAAAACAAAAGTTTTAAAATCATTACCTTAACTCAATTTTTGTTTTTAATGAAAGAATTATCTATAGCAGAGGTATTCAACCTTTTACACTTTTGGAACCCTTTGAGCTTACCATTTTCTTGACGGAACCTCTTGATCAAAGTGCTGAAAAAATAGGCTTTATCCTATCAAAGCTTTATCCTACTCAAATTAATAAAATTATTACTGCCTCGTTTTGTTTTTTTTTTCATCACAAGACAAACTTCTTAGTAAGATAATGAAAGGAAAGATAGCTAATATGATGGCGTTTTTTTTTTTTTTTTTTTATTTTACCTAAAATATATTCTATCAATGAATAAAAACAACAATATTTTAAATTAAAACAAAGTCATAAAAAAGAAAAATTTTAATGACTTGGACGTGATTATTTTTTTTTTTTATTTCAAAGCATTTTAACACTTGGAATAATTGATAAAACCTGCAACCTAATGTCCTGTTCAGCAACCAATCTGTTTCTGCATTTTGTTTTTGTCGCAGCGTTACAAAGAGAACGTTTTCTCATACATAGATCGAAACAAATTACATTATATCTTCCACAACTCTTTTGGTAATTCAGGATATTCTTCTCTAAAGTCAATCAAAAAATGCATAATGTGAATTTGACTAAATTTTAGTTTCAGTTGAGTGCTGATCAATATATCAATTTAAGAAATACCGATTGAGCCAAAGAATTGAGACTAATATGTGACCTAACGTGTCTCGATTAATGTATTTGAAGCACATGACTTTCATGAAATTTAAGATTTTGTTTTATCCAAAAAATATTTATTTATACTTATTTTTCATAAGCAAACTGCATTTCAGAATTCAAGCTTGTATAAAAATTAATTTTTACTAAAATTTTGGCGCTTTTATTAAGAAAATAGTGATCACTTACGGCATCCCTGTCAAAGTACTAAGGTACCCTAGGTTCTGCGGAACCCAGGTCGAAGACTTCTGATCTATAACAAAGGCTTACAAAAATTTAAGGTAATGATAATTTTTGCAAAGAACAGATTTAGCGAAACAAGGTGCGTCCACATAAAAAAATAGTTCATTTGATAGCTAATAATTGTAAATCAATATTAAAATCATTTGACCACTAAGCCAAACTAAAAATATGTAATTTGTAGTTCTCAGGGGGGGAAAAAAGGCTGCCTCACTGCTTAAAATTCTAAATAAGGTTATTTATTTTCAGACCTTCCTTGATTCCAGTTTACAAATGATTCAAGGTAATACATAAATAGATAAGTATATAAGATACTTAATTTTTATATTTGTTTCACTTCAATCCAAGAAAAAATTTGGGGGAAATTTATGACGGTATATTTTTGGAAATTGAGTTCATTAGTGGTGAAAGCAGGTATCAGACACATATTGCATATATTTTATTTCAATCCAATAAAAAATTCAAGAGAAATTTATTACGACGTATGTTTGAAAATTAAGTTCGTTACTAATGAAAGCAAACATAAAAAAAGAAAAAACAAGTTAATTTCTGAAAAGTGGTCAGGTATGGCATTTATAGGATATAAAAAACAATAGCCCCTTGGGTAGCTAATATTTGTTGGCAGAGCTTCATTCATATAATATCCATTTAATAATTTTCATTCTGCATTAGTTGCTATACTAAAGAGAGGGGGGAAAGCTAATTCGAGGTCGAAATCTTAAAACAAAATTTGTAAGGATTGAATATTTATTAGTGTCGCAATTGGAAGAAACATGAGAGCTATTTATTGTTTTTCAAATTTGAAACACGGTGGCGGTTCTAGGAAAATAGGCCTCGAACCCTCGTTGCGACTAAAACATCACTAACCACAAAATAGCGAGCATAACCATTGGGCTACTCCATACGCTGTTTCAAAGCAGTAAAATAGTGTTTCCGTTCTTGAGAAATGTATTAGCCATGTAAAATTGTTCACATATATAAGAACCAGTAAAAATTTAATGCAATAAATTTTTTCTCTGTATTCTTCATTTAATCATAAAAACTCGATATATTTTAATCTGATTCCTACAAATGGAGCTTTGAAAAAATAGTAATAAATGGTTACGCACATAATTTATGTAGATGTGCATTCAATTTTATCATAAAAATTTGAACAATATTCCTTTAGTTATAATACAATTTTTTTTAAAAAAAATAATAAATTTCTTCTCTATCTCTCTCTAAATAGCGTATCTAAAATATCTATTGTTCATTTTAATAATTAATAAAGTAATTTGTATAGTGTTTTTTTTTTTTAAATACTCAGTAAAAATAGCGTAAAAAATGAAGGATTACTTCCATTTTTAAGAAATCGTGAATTAAGCTTACTTTTTAAACACTGTGAAATACCACATAGATATCTGTATAGCAAGCTAGACAAACTTTCATTCAACGGATATTTCGCAACTAGGGGGGATCCTAAGATCACTAAGAAATTCCCAGAAATCGGCTGACTTCCCTCCGAAGGATTGTAAATCTCCTTTTGTCAACGTGTCTTTACCATGTATCCTTGCGCATTGAGGTGGGACTTTTAATATTGCTTTCCCCTCTTTCCATGCTTAGTTTGCTGACTCACAAATTACAAGCAGGGAAATAAATTAATTTTTTTTTTAAAAAAAATATGCATTTGAAAGAGCGTAAAAAAATGTGAAGGCTTCTGTGGAGTTACTTTTTTTTTCTGATTATTCAAAGTATTTTTATGATCAATTTAGTGCGCCGGATGCAAGTTTTCAGATCTTTAATAAAAATTTAAAAAAACTTACAAAAATCAGGAAAAAAAGTAACTCCCCAGAAGCCTTCATTTTTTAATGCCCTTAAAATACGCTTTATTCCATGCAGTTAAAATAAATATTCTAGATGTGAGACTTTAAGTACGTAACTCCATAGGATTAATATTAGGTGGGGAAATTCGTGGTGGCGTGTCGACGGGAGCCTTAATAATAAGAAACAGATTTTAGAAAATAAGAAATTTCGGAAATTACTTAAATGACATGTAATCTTGATTCTTAAACAACTATCAATTCTAGTGCTTACGATAATAAAAATCACCCAAATTTTTACAAACTTTAATTAATTTTCTTCTATTCGAAACAAATTACTTTAACCTATTTTCTATTTACTTTTATTGCATAATTAATTTAATTCTTCAAATAGTTAAACATTTCGTTAAAAAAATTTTTTGAATGGGTCATTTTAATAAAGGCTTATTTAAAAATTCAATGGAAACTCTCATATAAACGACAAGAAGATGGCTGGAGTGCAGTTTAGACGACAACACTTTTCCGAAAACAAGATCGTTTGAAAGATGGTAAATGTCCAGAAAAAACAGTGTATTACTACTCATAGAATTTTTCCCGCGGATCGTCTTGCGCACGGTTGGTACAAACTGAGGAACCTTTCCCCTGATCATCAAACTAGGAACTTCATTGCTACGAGTAGAAACTCCCTGACTGGACAAGCGCTTTCACCCCAATCCTACCACCCCTACTTCACCACTCGCTCGCTTAAA
Source organism: Nephila pilipes (assembly GCA_019974015.1). Taxonomy (NCBI): domain Eukaryota; kingdom Metazoa; phylum Arthropoda; class Arachnida; order Araneae; family Nephilidae; genus Nephila; species Nephila pilipes. The sequence continues at coordinate 17,802 of BMAW01042302.1, read as the reverse complement.
TTCTATACTGTAAACTTAAGCTATATACTTTTAACTTATATAATTTAATTTCAGTAAATTTGAAACTTTAATGTTATTTATTTATTATCATTTACTTATTATTTATCATTCTAATTTCATTATGTGCAAACATCCATTTTTAAAAAAGGGTATTGAAAATAGTTATTCAGGTTGAACTCATGATGGGAGATTAGGTCCCAATTCGGGCTAGGAGCTCCATATAAACCTTCATTACGAGCTCTCAAGGACAACGCCTGGGCGATTAACTTTTAACTGTAAATTAGGATTTGGCGGGGATAAATCTTCAACCCCGTAAAGTAAAGATTCCCCCATCCTTCTCTCTTCATTATTCTTCCTTTTTCTTATTTCATGTCAAATCTATGTGTTATTAATATACACTATTAATATGATAGGTTAATTCCAAAAATAATTTTTATGATTATAAACAAAATCAAATTGAGCGAAGTGTCTTAGGAACTGTCGCTCTTGAATCATTTGATTGTTGTTGTGCAATTGAACGTATTTAAAAAATATGTATTCTCTCATAAAAAAATTCAAAGTTCAAGTATGTATTTTGTAATTTATATTATTTTCTTAAAAAAAATACCTTCTCTCATAAAAAGGTTGCAAATACAAAGATATATTTTGTATTAATTGCATTTTTGAAAGATTAATTCTTTACATCAGTTTTGAGTTCTGTTACATAAAAAAGTTTTAAATACGATTATATCCTTTATATTGATTCTATTTTCAAAAAATACATTATTTACACCATTTTCGAGCTCGTTTCGCTTTTTAAAATTTTTTACAACACTCTTAGAAGAATATTTTAAATGATGTTAAGGAAATAAAAATTTAAAGAGATTTTATGCTTTACAGAGGAGGAGGTATGTCATACACTCTGAAAAGAATATTTAATACATTCCAGTTCATTTAGAAACTACAGTTTTATTATTTGAAGTAGCTGATCACTATCAAAGATATGAAAATGTATTATTTAATCATAATGGAAAGCCAAAGAGCTTATAAAATTTGTGATCACGACTTCGAGGTGCCGTAGTGATCTTTTCTTTCCCATAGGATTTACTGTCTGTGGTGAACATGGATGACGAGTCCCCGAGATACGCTAGCGATCTTTCGACTCTTCTTGTTAATCAATTTTTCTTTTTCTATTTTTTAAACATCTAAATTTTAGTTGTATTTCTTTTGGCGTAACATAGCCCCACCTGACTCTCGCGCCAAAAAACTTCATCATATCTAACATATCCATTTGTGAGAATAGTATCGAAAAATAAAAACTGAACAAAAGAAAGTTTATTTTTTTTCTTTATTTTATTATTATAATTATTTTATTAATATATTTTATTATTATTATCACAAAAGTCCTCCTTAAGTATTACTTTTATTTCATAACTGTACAAATTTGAAATTATAACAGAAAAAAATTGAAAAACTGGTTTCATTGGAAATATTGATTTCAACAAAAAACAATCTATAAACTTACCTTAATTAATTTTGGTGCATTTTAGAAGAAATATTATTATAGTTCCTTTTTTTCTTGCCTTTTATTACTTCATTTAATTCCTCTGAATAGAATTATACATGCATTGTAAATTTTTTCAAATAGTTTTGCATTTCTCAACGACATTTTTTATTAAGATGGAATAAAGCTTTTATTATATATTTGCTTTCTATTCTTTGTAAAGCGTGTGTGTGTCTCTTTTTTAATATTTCAATTGATATCAAATTAGCTAAGGATGTATTTAATTAAGAATTTTGCAAAGTGGCATTAACTAGTTTCTTAAATAATTTTATTACATTTTCTTTACGCTGAATTCACGCTACGATATTTGAATCAACGTCACTTGACTCTAAATGTTATCTGCTGAATACTGTTTCTTACGGATGACGCTATCTAGGATTAATTCTGAAAATTTTAAAAGAATTTTTTCAAAAAACACCAAAAATTCAGATTTGCAAGTACATTTTCTCAATTTTTGTTGTTGTAATGGAGGGCATTTTTAACCATTTTATTATTATTTAAACTTATTTAGAATATTTACTTTCAGTTATTTAATTAATAGATTACAGATAATTTAAGTTTAACTTAAAAAAAATTGTTTGTTGTAAAAGCAATGATTTGACAAAAAATCAAATTTATAATAAAACATCGAGACATTAAATTACGATTTTCGAACTTAAAATATGATTGATAATTTTATGAATAAATTTAAGGAATAAATTGGAAAACATTATGTGAAAACACAAAAATTTCGAATCCTATTCTTTTCGCTTAAACACATATAATTACATTTGCCCGTGAATCACTACAGCTTCTAGAAAAAACTATGAAGAAAGAAAAAGGCCTCTATTGCATTTTGTTTTGAAACATTGAATTAGTCACAAGAAACATAAAAACCAGTTCATTGGACAGTTTAATTCTGTTCTAATAAAGATAAAATAGAATATTTCCTTTAATATTAAAATGAACCAGAGTTTAGTTTCATAATTTCAAGTAAACTTATGTCTCAATCTAGATGATAAATAATGTTTGGATTAAATTTTTTTGAACTCCATTCAATAGCTTGTTTACCTGTACTGATCAAGCATAAATCCCAATTTGTTGTAAAATAGATATATTGTATAAATACAGCAAATTTCAATGCGTTCAAATCCATTCTTATTCACATACAGAATTTTAAAAACTCCTGTGTAAGTTTTAAAAAAATTAAATTAAATTGGGGGAAATCTTATATATATATATATATATATATATTTTTTTTAATTTTAGCATGACATGCGTTGGCCGCGGTAGCCTAGTGGTCATGGTTTCGGACTCATAGCCGGTGGTTTTCTTTGAGTCGTGGGTTCGAGCCTTGATGCCACTAAAGATCTGTTTTGTTGCCGGAGCTGATACACGTTAAATCTGTCGGGGTCCAAAGTCCTCCCGTTGGCGTGGTGTGGAAGTTAGGAAAGGGATACCAGCTCAGGTGCCTCCCTCGTCACTTGACCGAGGTTCAAAATCACAAGGTCCGCCGCCAATAGCCCTCGTGTTACTTCTAATGCGACGTTAATAAAATCAAACCAAAAGCATGACATGCGTGAGTGAGATGCCTTTTTGGCATTTTGAATGAAGATCTCTTCCTTTTAGTTCACGAGAAGCATTTTATTTATTTATTTTTGATTCACAGCACACGAATACATCACAGTAATACTTAAAAGAAGTACATTAAGACATTTTCACACACAACACGCATACACATGCACACCGACTTCTAGAGGTTGGGAAGAAGTCTCTCTTTCTAAACGTCACCACGTTAGCAGTCCCGTTAAAGTTACAGGTATGGTGATTGTTACAGTCTCCCCTTCTGGCCCTGACGCGGCCTCGGTGAGGAGCCAGGAAGAGTTTTTCTTGGTCTACCACTTTTTTGAAGAAGGGTTAGGGGCTTAGTTCATGGACCTAGATGAGGACGTAATACTAAGGTGTGATAGACCCCAATCGGAACATCAGGATCCTCAGAATCGGCCACCTCAAATAAAGTAGGAGATCATTTGCTGAGAATAACATAGGGACCATAGGGAATAACATTAGCTGAGAATAACATATATCGGTGTAGCGTAAACTTTGATGTTCTTTGTAGTGCAGAGCTACTCAAAGGATGTTTGATAACCCAAACCCTATCACCTACGTTGATAGGCAAACGACTTTTATCGGCGTATTGCTTACGATAGTCTTCAATATACTTTTGCATTCCAGGAAAGTAATTTCTCTGAGAAATTCGATGGAAAGTTTCATCAACTCCATAATGTTCAGCAGTTGGGGAGTCGTGGTACTCTTTCTTTGCTGGTGGTAATTTATAGGGAGGCAAAGACACTGAAGGACTGTCTCCGATGTGTATACGGTGTTCCATGAAGGGAGCGGGCTCTCCCCCGGTTCAAAGACAGTTTCGTACATCTTTAGCAATGTACCCAATTCATTTCTGTGCTCAGGCGTCAGACATTTACCTTCGTCATCGTGCAGTAGGCATGTATTTTCCTCAAGGTTGGGGCGGCTTCGGACTTCTTGGATAATTACTGCAAATCAAATTACAAAATCGTACGTTCGATGGGGTGAGTCATTAAAGAGCCAGTTGAGGTGTTTGAGGTTCAGAACAATGTTAGTTTTTTGTAAAAAGTCCATCCTCAAAAGTGACCGGTTTCCTTTACCATAAGGCAAAGCTATTAGTGGAGTACGGATCGCACGTCCTTCAAGTTTGATAATTAGACTGGTTGTGTAGACTTCCACCTCGGTCTTATGGCCGTCAACAAGTGACATAGCGAATCGAATCTTCTGAAAGTTGGCTCCGTCTCTCTGTAAAAGGAGGTATAAGGTTTCTCCAGAAATGGTGTGACTAGCTCCAGTATCGGCGCATGCAGTTTCCCATGTGCCATTTACAATTAATTTCAGCACCGCATTTTAATTTGGAGTTGAAGAACATGAATATAAACTGATGTTGCTAAATTTTCTGGGTCTTTATTCGCTGTTGGAAAGATTAACTTTAATCAAATTATAATAAAAACTTTCAAGAACATTCCTTAGATACCAATGATGAAACTTTGAATGCAGCGAAATTGACATGAAAGATTTGTGATAACACACAGATTAAATTAAACATGTATTATATGTATTTCGAATTTCCTTACAAGGAAAGTATTGGCTTTTACTTAATTTATAGCCACTCACTTTTATAATGGGACAAAGTTGTACACTAAATTTGATAGAATAACAATGAAATTGTTAATAAAACTATTTAGCTGTGATTAATAAAAGCACATTAATGAATGTTTAAAGACGTTTCTATATGCATCACCTTTACTTTCTCTTCTTATGCTATGTTTAATTTCTTCTTATAAGAAACCAAAAAAAAATCAACAATCGTATTGGGATCCCATCATTGTTACATTGCATGAAGATTCTGTGGCAACTTTAAAAGTTTGCTATCAACATGGTGATTTCCTCAATTGTTCTGACTGCAGATGAGAAGGTTAAAAATGTCACACTAGAAATGATTGGACAGATTCACGCCAAAATTATAATGATACTTTATTTAAAATCACTTTAAAGGACATAAATGAAGGACAGACAGAAGAAAGAACCGTGAACTAAGAATGTGGTTCTCCCTCTCTCTTTCTCTCTCTCACATTCCCTTCCTTTCTATCGTTTTTCTCTTCAGTGCTACCTTAAATAGCGGCATCAGAAGGCATTTAATTCACCTCACTTCGTTTACACGTCCTTGCCTTGAAAGAATAGCCGGATCGTCTTCATAGTGGTGGAATAGTAATAGGCTGGTGGAGATTACCAGACACCGCAGTATTCCCCCTGCAGTCACGAAGACGGGGAACACTGGAGACGTAGTACAGGACTACAGGACGGGAATGTCTACCAAACTAGTGATGACAGCAGAATAAGGAGTCTTCTTGTTTACTGCGTCTGTAAAAAGAGGAGCTGGCTTCAAGAGACCTGGTTAGCAGTTAGCTGCTTTGAGGATTATGAAAGATCGGGTGAGTTGTGCTGAGGATGAGGAAAGTTGAATTTGCGCGTCCAACGCAATGTATCAGAAAGTGGATCTTGGTACGCCCAAAGCGAGTCTTGAAACGCACAAAGTGAGACTACTAGTTATCACAATTCCCACGCAATGAACCCATCTTCAGTGTTGTAATATTTTTCTTTGTTCTTTACTTACAGCTCCTAGAATTTCGGGGAAAGAGTTCAAATGGGAAACCATGACGTATACCGGTTTATTCAAAAGGATTCATTCGACTTCAAAATTCCATATTTTCAAAAATAAACGAAACAGAATGATAAGTAACACAAGAATACAAAGGGGAAATATACATTAAAATTGCAACACCTGGAAGGAATGATCTGACGTAGTCTCAGGAAAGGAAGAACAGGTAGGGATATGCAAATGCATTTTAGCACATTTACACGACGCAGAAAGGAGAAACGACATCTGAAGCACTGCATAAAAGAAAAGTTGCGTAGTGGATTTTTCATTCGAAAAGCACTTTGTAAGGTCGGAGTTTGTTCAGAATATCGTGTTATGCTTCGAAAAATAATAAGAAATGCTTACCAGCAAGTTACGGAATTCGATAGAGGCAGGATTGCTGCCTATCATTCATCGCACTGGTCGAAATCCAACCATTGTCATACGAATAGGGAATCAATGAGTTGCTGAGGGTCGTACTGAACGGCATGCAGAATCTCCACACTCTCCCATGACTAACGCCCGAGAGGACACACATATTGTGAGGTCAGACTTGCAAAACTCTACAACCACGTCACGGACCATTAGTGAAGAAATGAGTTTGTATGCAACACGCCCAGTTTCCGTTCGTTTGCAGAAGCGTGGACTGTCAGCATGATGACCATTACTTAAGCATCCCTTGACAATGCAGCATAAAGAGAGATGGCGATTCTGTTGCACCGAACGACTAAGCTGGATACAGGAATGGCACAATGTCGTCTTTTCAGAAGAATCTCGGTTGTGTATGCAGTATTGTTATGGCCGTATACGTGTCTGGAGGTTCCGAAGAGACAGCTTATCTCTTGCTTGCATTTGATATCAGCTTATGGGCCGTGAACCTGGTGTGATGGTTTGACAGACACTGGATACGTGACACGAACATATCTAGTTTGAATAGACGGTAATTTGAACGCAGATCCATGCATTTCTGAGCAATTTACATCCTGTGGTTGTACCGTACCTTCGAAGCCTATCAAACGCTCTCTTCTAACAAGATAATGGAAGACCACATTTTGCATTTTGTGTTCTGATACACAGGATATTTTCGATTGTTGCTCTGGACAACATGGTCTCCAGATATGTCATCCATTGAAAAAATCTGGTCATGGGATGCTGAGACACTTTCCCGCCACCTCTCTCCAGCAAATACGACTTAGACTTTGAATGAGTTGCCCGTTTCTGTCATCCAAGATCAGTTTGACTCCCTGACTAATTGGGTAAGGGCCATTTCTAATTTCGCACCCCTGTAAGCCCCAACTGCTTGCAAAATTAATCATTTTGTCTTCAAGCCGTACCGTTTATGTATAATAAGTATCTTTTTTTTTTTTTTTTTTTTTTTTTTTTTTTTTGTATTTGCTTTCCATCATTGTGTTGCAATTTTAATGGTCAGTAGTGTAGAAGTTCTTTTTACAAATGTTCGATATAACTTTCCTTAGTTATACGTATAATGTCAATTCGATATGTAAATTCGAGCGAAATACGTTGTAGAGTGTCAATGGTAATTGATTGAACAGCAGCAGAAAACGGTTGTTCAACGATAATGGTTGCGCATCCCCTTTATCTTTCACAAACCCTCAAAGGAAAAAATCGAAAAAGGTGGTCAGACTTAGGTGGTCAGCCAAATCATCTGACCCACTTCAAGTCATCTGACCCAATGCGATCAGTCTAACGGTAAGGTAGATCCATGAAAGTTTCTAAAACAGCTTTCGTGAAACCAACTTCACGAAGAACACACAAAGATCCTTTATTGTTCACAATATAAAACTTACTCTTTCCCCCGTCCCTTTATATTCATGTATTACTTATTATCCTGTGTCATTTATTTTTGAAATTAGGGAATTTTGAAATCGGTTGAAACATTTTGAACAACCAGAATTTTAATTGACATCATAGCATCTTGTAACTGTGTGCAGTAGTCTATTTACTAATTGTTTTCGACTTTGCCATTGCCCAGAAAATCGTAAGCCACCGAAGCTAATGCCTTCCAGGTAGCCATCTCTGGAGTATTCAACTTGAAATTTTCATCTTTCAAAAATTTTCTTATCTGTGTGCCAACGAATAACCTCTCTTTTAGTTAAGCATCCCTTACACTTGGAAAATGACTCATAAAAACTTTCTCAATATTTGTCCACGATTTTCGCGAATTTCTTATATAAACTTAAGTTTACATGTAAAGGAGAAAGAAATACTTGCTTTTGGTCCACAACAAGGTGTTTTTAACATTATGTATTCTTGACTCATAGTTCTCTCAATGAAACTAGTCTTTCGCAATATAGTATTTATCAGTCTCTTTACTGTCCCATAGACTCAAGAAACAACAGATACTTAATTGATGTAAGTCCGAGTACCAAGCCTATGATTTTCAAATTTTCACACAACTGTCAGTTGTACTAGGCTAACATAGACATATTCTCGTAAGCTTCATTCATATCCACTGAATGAGGTGCATTAAATCTGTCGAGACACCAAGTCCTCCCGTCGGAGTGGTGTGGAAGTTTGGAGATGGAGATGTCTGCTCAGGTTTCGTTCTCATCATTTGATCGAAGCTCATAATTATGAGGTCCGTCGGCAATAGCTCTCATGATGCAAGTGCGGCACTAATAAACAATCAATTTATTTCCACGGAATGTGCCATCGGTATTGATGGCATAAAATAGTCATTGAAAAGCAACACTGCCTTAAGGCATGTCATAAAATAGTCTATGAACAATCGCAATTCCTGAAGAATGTATTCAAAATCAAGCTCAGCCATTAAACATCAATATTTAGGCTCATACGCAAATGGAATTCCGTATTGAAAAATACCCTGAAAACTGCTCGTATGTCTTTCAGTGCAATGAAATTCTAGTGTCAGGAAATTTCTCGACAGCAATCTAGACCGTAAAATTTCTGATTGATGTTTAGTAAAAGACAGATCTCTGATTAAGTTCTCTTTGCTGAATTAAGGGTGGTGGTGTCTCACTTTTAGAACTGAAAGATAGATCAAATGATGGTTTTGGACTCTCCTCGAGTTTCTTCTGTAAATGGTTCAATGGAGAAATTGGAGAAGACACAAGCAATTCAGGTCCATGTAGTACAGGGTATTTTTCCGACGGAATATTGAGCTGTTATATAACAGGTTTTGTTCTACCGGGAAGAAATTCCGACGATTTTACTTAGGCAAAAGTAAAAATTATCTGAATGACTCGTCTGCTCTCACAAGACCATAGGAATTGCAAATAACATGCACAGATCTTCCAAACAGTGAAGCAAACCAGAATGCAGAAGCACATGTTTATCTCCTATGTGACAACTAAAAGAAAAGTAATAAGCTTGTTTAATCCTGGCTTTAATTACAGCCGCTGATTTTTCGTCCACAGATATATATTAAGCAAATATGATTCATTTTATTGACTTTTTGAAGAATTGTTTACGCAAATTAAATAATATTCAGGAATATTTTTCTGCATACGAATACAATTCAGCTCTTAGATATATTTTGAAGATGTTTTATAATTACTTATTTATATTTATATTGAGTAAGAAGTGTTCTAAAAAATTCCGAAATTTATATCATAGTAACAACAAAGGGCCGACATTAATATTTAAGTGTATTACAGTTTTGTAATGAAAAGAAATATTTTGTTACCAAATTATTAAACTCTCATGAATAATCCGTTAAGTAAAACAAACTATTTTTTAGGGAAAAAAATAGTTTGTAGTATAGGCAGAGTAAAATCTTTTAAGTTTAAAAAATAGGTAGAGTAAAATCTTTTAAGTTTAAAAAATAGGTAGAGTAAAATCTTTTAAGTTTGAAAAACCGTATTGTATGGAATATTTTATTCCAATTTTTAAAGGGAGATAGAACTATTTAAAGTGCTATTGATTAAAGCTGCAAATTTCATTTATTTTTATGAGAGAAACATTGAGGATAATACATTAAAAAAGGGGGAAAGAAGGAAATCAACCCCTAAAAATTATAGTGAATAAAAGGGCAAAAAATAGGGATATTGAAAGCAGCTATCAATAGAAATGTTGCCACAAGTTACTTTTGAAGATGTCCAAATTTAATTGATAAAAACAATCAATATAATGATTATTACTTAATAGTTCACAGAAGTATATTTAATTAATAATAATTTTCTAGCAGAAAATTTGTCTGTTTACATTAATTATTTACCGTATTAAAATTAAACTAAGTGCATATTTAATTTTTTCCCTATTGAATGGACATATTACGATAGAATCATATATTCTACTAATCGTAATTGTTCCATAAAAATCAAGCTTACATAAGCAACTTCTTATCATCTCAGAAAGGGCAACCGTTCTGGAAAGGCGCAACCATCCTTCCAAGAGCATCCCAAATATACTCTATTGCAGGGATGGCCACACACTATGTCTATGAGAGCTGGCTTTTTATATACTATAAAGAGCCACATCATAGTTACACATATTTAATACACAAGTTCCAATTACATTGAACTGAATTAATATGGTTAAATATTTTACACAAATCTTAAGTGCTACGCAAAATATGTTAGAAAATATAATTCAGAGGAAGAAAATACAAAAAAAAAAAAAAAAAAACCGGTGAACGAGCTTTACAAGAAATCAAAGCATGAAAATACGAGAACATTTGAACAACGGATCAGTAATGCTGTCCATGAATCAAAAGTAAACGAGAGTAAATTATACATGATAATCAGAAACATGAACTTTGACAATGGGAGGCCTGCACGCCATATGGTAAAATCAAGCAGCGCACATAAAGTGTTACTTATATAAAGTACGGGGAAAACTGCTGATTTCCATGAAGTTAAAACTATGAATTTATTATATTTTTCAAACTATTTTATTTATAATCTATGAATTAAATATTTTTCTCCCGCAGTTTTCTATGTCATTACATAGAAACTTGAGAAAGAAAAATATTTACTTTTAGTTTTTTTTTCCCGGCTGTCTAATTTCTGAGAGACCCAGACCAGCTAAACACAACCAATACACCTCTTAACTTTGAGCCACAATCAGATGACGAGGTCGACACCTGAGCTATCTCACCACTTTCTCCATCCACACCAACATGAGGACTTTGAGCCCCTGCCTATTTATCTGGTAGGAGCTCTTCCATACAGTCTGTGGAATAATATTTCTTGGATCCCATGAAGCGGTTTTATAAAAAAAAATGTAAATAAGCTATGAACTACGATGAATTACTTTTGTTTATTCTCTTTACATTGGACAGATAATCTTTAAAAAATTCTAAGCTGTTATTATCTGCGGAAATGTTTTTATGTAATTCATTTAATTTTTTGATCGATATCCACGAAACAATTTTTAAGGTCATTTTCACATAAAGCACACAATTTTTCCTACCTGTCTTGAGCCTCTATAAAAGTAAATCCTTTTTTTTTTCCCGAATGGGAGCGCTCGCGTCGTTTTCTCGGAGTGCAGTGAGACACTTGTCGGCAGTGGAGCAATGATGTGCACCGCAACTCTCTTCCTCTTGGCTTTCACGACACTCGCCTCAGGTAATTGTTTCTTTAGCGCGTAGATAAAGAAATATTCTTAGGATCAAAATTATGGGAATAATAATGTTAACTTGAAAACATAATTTGGAAATGGATTGCATTAATCAATGTAAAATAGTAGCAACTAGAAGGAGAAAAATAGCATTTTAGAATATCTTTTCAGAGAAATATACGAGAGCGTAAATGCATAAAATATAAGAAAAATAAATGCTAAACGGTATAGATCTTTTTTAATCTATGTTGCAAAACAAAGTAAATAACTTTAAAAATATGATAAAAGTAGATAAATAGCCTTCAGCGTAATTAGTTCTTAGCCTGCTGTAATGGAAATGGCCAGAAAAGAGAATACAGATAAAATCTTTTAATAAATTAAACAAAATTTTTTATTCTGGTTGAATGATACATGATTGATTATTTTAAGTAAACAACAATTTTAGGAGAAATCTTTGGCCAATATGTCGAAATTTTTTATTTTTCATGTGCATAGGGATAACTTAAACAATTTTCTGAAGATAGCATTTCACCCTTTTGACATAATATGTATCTGAAAAAAATGCCCAAAATTCTGTTTTGTATAAAAATTATCTTTAAAGCTCTTTTAAGAATTTTTAACAGCCATAATCATATTTGTTTCACTATTTCCATCCTTTCACGAACAGTTAAGAAAAACAGAAACCAATTACAAGCTCAAAAATCCTCCCACATTGTAGGAAATCTTATGAAGGAATTGAGTAGATGGGATTTTATAGCTGCACGGAAATGAGCTACATCTCAACTGAGACTAGTTTAGTTTCTGTCTTTAAGAATCAGTTAGGGTTCAATGAATAGGTATGTAATACAAGATTATAAGGAAGAGCGTCATATTAATATCCACCTATAATACCCTCCTTTACCAAATTTTGTATACCTAGTAAGGCACTCTTAGTACGTAGTGAAAACAAAATGACATTAGTCATGATAATATTTAAGTAGTGAAAACATAACACAAAAGATTTTAATTCGATGGATTCTATAAATATCCCCTCAAGTGAATTGTCTCTAACATCAATGAAGCCCGTATTTAAGATTTGAGTATATCAAATGCAATTTATGTTATACTTTTTCTTTGTACCTTTATCACTTTATTCGCAACAGTTATAGTACTTTCTCTCACACTAGTAAGATAATTCAAATCTGTATTAATGCATATAATATTCGCGTTACATAAAATTATATTACCGTGATATAAAAAAGCGTGTTATTTTTTCGGATTCAACGAGAAAATACACGCAATTGCATCCTGAATTTCTGCATCAAATTAATTTTACAAAAGACAAATTTTTATCAGAATACATTTTCTAAAACCAGAAAATACCCAATTCATAAAATTTGTCTCTAATTTCTAGTAATTTGATTAATTTCAATAGTTTATATTTAAAAAATAAATTCAAATTTATTTGTTTTCCCATCAATTATTTTGCTGATATTTTCAGCTTTCTCTTTTAAAAACTTTTTTTGGTTTTTATTATTTTACCATGTTTTTCAATAGCTTTAACATATTAATTGTAAAAATCTAAAAATTTTAGAAGCTTAATCTCTAATCTATAAACTCTAATCTTAATCTATAAACAAATTAATGGCACATCTCAAGATGATCCTGCTAATAATAGTCTTGTTATTATATATTTACAATTTTTGAAAACAATTTTATAAAAAAAATAATAATTTCATATTATTTAAATATTTAAATAACATGAAATTTTTTTTTATATAAAATTGTGTTCTGTGTAAACTGACGATCTCTATTTTTCAAATTAACCCAGATGCTAAGCCAGACTGATCTTTTTATCCTTCTTATTTAAATTTGATTAAAATTAATGTAAATTCTTATGAAACATAATTTTTAGATGTTAATTTAAAAATTGAGAATAATATGATTATTAGTAACACGTATGGCAAGAGTGATATTTACTATTTCGATATTAGTAAAATTCTATTCTTTGATAGCATTTTAAGTTTAAATATGTATAGGAATATTTTATACAGTTTTTTACCTAAAAATATTAAATTAGTTAATATGGCTCTAAATATTAAAACTAACTACTTTTTTTATTTGTGCTAAAGGTGATTGTCCAATCAATTTTTAAAAAGAAATTTAAACTATAAAAACTATGAAATTGATTAATTGTAAATTTCCTTTATATATATATAATACTCCTTTACCATACAACTTATTACCAACCAATAATACGCATCCTTTTACACATTATTACCAACCAAACAACGATTTAAATCTTTTTTCAATTTATATGATGATGACGTGTTATATTTTTTTCATTTTGAGTATGTGATATCCATCTCAAAGCTTAAAGAAAATTCTGTCTTACTACTCACATATTTGAATCTTCATTTCTTTCAATTTTGTAAGTAATTTTTATATTTTGACTTGCTGATAATTTTTAGAATTATAGATTTTATTTTTGTAGATTTTATCGCTGAACTTTTTTGCATCTTTTAATCATTGAACTCTTTTGTAATTTGGATTTCCCAATTCAGCCTACCAAGAATTATAGATTTTATTTTTGTAGATTTTATCGCTGAACGTTTTTACATCTTTTAATCACTAAACTCTTTTGTAATTTGGATTTCCCAATTCAGCCTACCAAGTCGCAAAAGGTAGGTACCATTAAACTAGTTTAACCCACTAATTCGGTTCTCAGCCCGAAATTGCTTTTTGACTTGCTGCGTTCCATATTTTCATTTATTTTTTCTTTCAATTTTACATTTCTTTCTGTATTTTTGTCTTTTTAAATATTTTAAATTATTCTTTCATAAATTTTCAGTATATATATAAATATATATATTTATATAAAGGAAATTTATATATATAAGTGTGTATGTGTGTGTGTTTGATTTAATTATAATTTTTTTAAGAAAATTAATTACATTTTTAATGCAATTCTTATAAATTTTCTTATTCTATTAGTTATGGCATTGCTTGATGGATGGTGGTACTATTGTTGGTATTTAGTTATGTCTTTTAGAATTTCTTTCAATACAATTTTGATCTTGTAAGTATTTATTCAGTTAATAATAATAATAATAATTTTTTTCATCAATAGTGACGTTCAAGAATCCATGTAAATTATCTTCGAGCCTTGGACAATTGATTGGTTGATTCTAGAATTTAGTGACAGCATTTTCGCAACAGCTAGAAACTGTTATTCTTTGCGTGGAAAAAATGTTTAGTGTTGTTACTTTCTATGCTATTTTAACTGAATTTCTGCTCTTATTCAAGTCTTTGAATGATTTTAAATTTGGCATTCATTAATTTTCAACCGTAAGTGAACCTTCTAAATTTAAATTATTTTAGAAAGTTGATTTCTAATTAAATGTTAGTTTCCGTGCGTGTGCTTTTGTACACCGTGCTAATAGTTTTCATATACGGGGTGAGTTGTAGACGCAAAATATTTTGTTCTTTTTGAGTTTTTAATAACATTTTTGTTTTATTGTTATTTTAGCTTTTGTTTTTAGAGATGTATTTGGGCTTGTGTTGCATGAGTGTTTTTTCTTATTTAATTTATTATTTTTATTTTAAATTTGCTTTTGATTCTCTTCAATTGTATTTATGATTTTATAACCATTTTTTAATAATATATTTTGTTGATGGAGATAGCTTAAACTATATAATTTTAGAACTGCCCAGCCTATCAGACTAAAGCCTGTTACAACATTATATTATTTTGCAATTTCTTTTTTTTTCTTCAAATAATTGGTTTTTAAATTTTTTTAATTACTACATTAATTTAATTTACTTTCTTTTGAATTTGTTCTTTTTCTTTTTTTAGTTAAATTTGTTCATTCAATTTTCAATTCGTAATTTTTATCTTTTATTTTTGGTTTGGTTCATATTTACATTTTTATCATGTTAACTTTAGAATCAACTTGTTTGTTTACTTGTGAATTTTAAAAAAATTGTATTATTCAATTACACACACACGTGTGTGTGTGTATGTAATTGAATAATACAATTTTTTTTAAAATTCACAAATAAACAAACAAATTGATTCTAAAGTGAACATGATAAAATTCACATACACGTGTGTGTGTGTGTGAATTTTTAATGGCTAAATCCAAAATATTTTCAATTCAAAATCCATAAATATTTCAATATTGAGAGTTCCAGACATTAAATCGCATGTGAATTTCGATTAACAAAGTACTCTAAATTAAATTGTCACATTTTCAAAAACAACATTCTATTTTTTGAGTACTTTGTTCTATTTTTTCAGTACTTTGTTAGAGTACTTTTCAGTTTATTCTAAAAATTAAAAATGGATTGTCAAAAGAGGATAATTTCAATCATTTATAAATTGATTTTATTCATTTTATAATTACGAAAACAGGGAAGCTAATTCAAATTCTGACAATACTTTAATAATGTTTGAACCGATTCAATAAGAAATCTTGTTTGAGGTGATTAATTTGGTTTAGCAATCGTTGTAAACAAGTGATTAAAGGGAAGGAAATCAATTACTTCGTGTGAGAGGGATGTAAAACAGAATTAAAAGCTCTTAAATTAAGCTAATTAGCAACCCAAGATTTAAAAACCGTTCTTTACAAATATTTTAAAAAAGGCTCTTCTAGACTTTAATTAATTTCATGTTCACTAGGAGTTTATAATGGAAATAGATTTCGCGTTGTTCTAAATGTTCATCTTCAGAGGAATCTTTTGGGAAATCAATGGGATAATTTTAAAATACACCAATAAAATATGAGGGAGTTTTATTGATGTATTAATTTTTTGTGAGTTGAGAGGTTAATTCTTGGCAGTTTTGGTAAATAATATGTGTGGAAATCTGGAATATTGAATCGGGAATATAAAGTTACTGATAAAAATATTAGTCAGATTTTGTATTATAATTTTGTTGAAATCTAATGAATTCTTAAGCTCTTTATGAGATGAAATCTCAATTTTCATACTATTAGAGAGTTCAAATAAATATGATCTGGGGTCCCAGACTTCATTGCTGCCCTTGTTGTAGAATAAAGAAATTTCTGAAGTTTAAAAATGGAAAGAGTTTTCTAAATAAATCATTGTAGGAGGTAAATATAAAGATGAGAAAATTCTGAATGTACTCAACTAATTTGTAAGTCATCATCTTTTCATCAGTGTCATCATCATACATGTCTTTACAACAACTAAAAAAGAAGTAATCACTGAACTATTAAACCAATAGGGAAAGAAAGAGTGTGACAATAGTATAGTACATGGGCGATTATAAGTCTTTTAGTTCCTTTTACGAAAGAGAGAAAAAAAACCTTTTCTTTATGTAATATACATATGTTATACATACATATGTTGTATATATAAACCATATGTATATACATAAACCATGTGTATATATATACAACATATGTATGTATTAAATAACATAAGAAACTAGTTGAAAACAAATCACATAAAGAAAATATGATACAGGTTGCTTCTACCTAAATGCAATAGAAAGATTGCGTTAACAATATCGTAAATAAAATAATTTTAGATGGATACGTTAAATACATTCGAAATTTTGAGGAAATGTTTATTTTGAAGATACATCAAAAAGAAGATAAAGTGTAACAATATGCATTCTTGACGAACAATTTGTCATTTTATCTACGATAAGGAAGGTATTCAGCTAACAAATTTCGTAATTAAAAGGACAAGTCATTAAAAAGGGACAAAATTAATAGGTTTATTAATTTTGTCCCTTTTTATTAATTCATTAATTTATTAATTTACCTATTGATTAGGTTTCTAACATGTAATTCCATTACTTATTCTACTTCGTGAAATAACGGCTACCCCAAATCTAAGGCTTGAAAATCTATTTTCTAACGACTTATTTTCATACGATTATTTAAATTTACAAACGTAACAATAGAGTAAAATAAATGAATTCGATACCAGTTGAATCTTTTTTCCCCTATTTTAAAGAAGTATAAAAAAAAGTTTGATTCCCATGAAATTGAATGAAAGGAGTGGAATCCACGACAATGAAAGTTTAAGTCTTCAGAATTGAAAACAACTTTAAGGAAAAGAACATCTCAAGTATTCAGTTCCGTTGAAATATATCCTGGCATTTGTTGGTTTTACAATAAAATTTAAGTAAAAGGTTTTCTGTTCGTAAATTTCTGTAAAGATTATATTTATTGATGAGAACTAAAATTATAATTTGTTAACATGAGCAACAATTAGCATAATAATTCCTGTTATGTCAATTTTAATGATTATGATAACGTTAAGTTTACATAAATGGAATATTTATATATATCTATCGAGTGTGGACGATTGGTCTTAAATTTCAAGGAATTTGAAGATAAAATTAACATTTTCAACAAAATAGTTTGTAATTAATCATTCTATTTTTTTTCACACATTATATTTCTACGTAACAGTATTACTAAGTATATATGAGTTTGCGTTTATTAAAAACATAGTTTCGAAGATGCTAGAAATGAGGCACTGTGAATATGTGTGCATA
>BMAW01042301.1:7854-23262 GCA_019974015.1 Nephila pilipes | reverse complement strand
GAGATTGTTGAGATGACACAGATATCATGACAGGTATTTACTATCCTTCATGAAAAAAAATTGAGCATTAAAAAAGCATTTTCTAAGTGGTGCCATGATTGCTTTTCGGATGGAAACAAAACAGAACTGAGTCGATGATTCAGTTTCGTTTATCAGCATATTCTGCAACAAAAAGATTTTGCTTTGAAAAAAAAAGAAAAAAAAAAAATTGAAAAAAAAAGATTTAAAGGTTAGAACGATTTATCAATCCCTAAAAGGGATTAACAAAAGGGTGTTATAGTTGATGAATAAAAAAATTTGCAAAGAAAAAGTACAATTTATGTCTCGGTGATATTGATTGATGTGTTATATTGATCGATAAGTAAATGTTATTTTCCCATTTTTTTTTAATAAAAAATATATATAGTGCATTAAAAAAATCTATACGCTGCAAACAAAATACGCAGCAGAGTATAAACTTAGAACTTGCATCTTTTGCACAGAATAAACATTTGTTCATTTATGCGAAATGCTCTATATTGAGTAAAGTGCTCATTTTGAAAGTGTTAATGTGTGTTTTTGAAATAAGTTAGTAAAATTACATTTTATAACTATGAAGTATGATTTTAGTCTAGTATGAAATTATATGTGTGATGGTTGCATGTCATTTTAAAAACATTTCTTGTTGTGAAATAAGATTTATATTTAAAAAATATTCACCTTGAAGTGAGGGAAACGAAAACAAAATTTACAAGCATTCATTGTAAAAAAACACTATTTTAAATATATAGAATATTCTAGATTGAACTGCATCTTGAAATATAAAAACTCAGTTTCAAACGGATCCATGCATTTTTCTTTTCATTGATTTCACAGATTTCTTAAAATTTTATTATTTATCACTTTCAAATCATCACTTCAACCAGACCTTTAAATAAGCAAGATTGCTCGTATATATTCTAAATTATAGCGAAAAACAATCATGGATTGTGTTGTAGTAAATCGAAAACTGAGCATTATCTATATTCTTTATCAGGTCTGTCCTAGAGGAAATGGAAGCATTCGCCCTCATACAAATACTTATTTTTTGATCTACAGTTTATTTACTAATTTTGTAAAATTTGAATGCAATATTTTTAAATAAAAACTTTACATTTAGTTAATTTATGAATGTTTTGAATAAAATTAAATTAATCAACATCTTATCTGAAATATTCACAAGAATGTTTATTAGTTGTAACAACTTACAATATTAAAGTGAATGATTGAGGAAACTCCTTTTAAATAAGAAAAATATATATCGTTAAAATAAAACAAATTTTATAATTTTAGTTTTACTTCAATTATTTTGACAATATTGATTTTTTTAGAATGACTATTTGAATAGATATTCTCTTAATATGATTGTACTACGATATGGAACTTAGGACTAAAAAATATTATTACTTTAATAAAATTGAAAGCATTCAAGTTACAAAATATAATAAATAAAAATAAAATAAAACAAAAAGTCTTCACAGCAATAGAATTTACTACAAGGAATTCAGCATTCAAATGAAGAAGAAGAATGATTTAGCTCAGGATAACTTACAAGCTATCTTAAAAACTATTTTTATTAAACTCTCTCTATTTTAGTTTCTTAAACATTATTATTATAGCCTTAGGTTTAAAATATAATACATTATTTCAGTCCAATAATTTTTCAAAAAACTATGGCGTTCACTTGTTTGAAATTAATCCAATCATAAATTACCATTCATGCCATTTAAATAAACTTCCAACCCAATAAGAAGATTTTTGGAAAAGTTTGTGATTCAGTACGTATCTTTTATCATTCTGTTAGCACAATAAATTATGCGAGAGTTTTCTTGTAATCCGGTTATGTCACAGAAGGAGACAAAGTGTGCGAACGTAATATTTTTTCCGTGGACATTTTTAACCTTTTCTTCGACCGTCAAAAGTATGAAGAAATATTCAAGCAAGATCTCCCGTTACTTCATCAACCTGTCATTTCAAAATGTTGTTAGGAAAAATACGCCCCCCACGACATGCAATTCATAGTGCAGTTCAAGAAGATATAAAAATGACAGGAACATTAGTTTCCCTTTTTTTTCATGTACCGTTCTTTAAGCAAACTAAATAAATAGTGACAGAATTTCATGTAACCATATCAGTTTTAAAATATTTGTGACATTTTGAACTAAGTTTTCCTCATAGAGTTTTATAATTCTTTTAAAAATACAATTGATGAATTTTAGAAAATATCCCTGTCAATTCAGTTTATTTCGTTTTACAGTTATAATAATAGTTCATCGATAAAAATATTTGAAAGAAGTTACTTCAAATATAGGAAAGAAAAAGATGCTATTGTATATATATAAAAATGAAGCATTAGATAGTAAAATATTCAAACGAATAGAAATGTTTGATCAAATACAAGAACAAATGAGATAATGGATTCTAGCAAGTCAAAAAGCATTTCAAACAGTACAAAAAGAGTACAGAACATGTGGGGTTAAACTTGTTTGATGGTACCAATCTTCCCTCTTTGTGACTTGGTAGGATAAATAAGAAACACTCAAAGATCTCAATAATGAAAAATAAAACAACAAGAAATTATTATTCCTAAGAATTGAAAATATAGTAAGAAATCAATAAGCTATAAAAATAAGGTAAACGTTCTAACAAAAAATTCGAAGAAAGGAGATTCAAAAGTGTGAGTAGATATTCTTCAAAAACGAAGTACATAAAAATAGATATTAAATACTCGAAAAGCGAAACGTTAACACAGTATAAAATCAAAAGAGTAACAAGTTTTTGTTTGGTTATTAGTTCGTTGTAAAAGAGTAAAATGTTTCAAAGAATGTGTAAAAATATATAATCTATGATATAGTAATTGAATTTTTCACAAATAGTCCACTAAGAAGCTCACTTTTTGGACGTAGTGTTACGTTATGGATTTGAAAATAAATCTAAATTAACATTGATAGTCAATATAGTTATTTATACTGTACATCATTTTTTATAGAATTTCAGAGATGATCATGCTCCAAACAACTACGAAAGAATTATTGAATATTGCTGAACTTGTCTATTTTTTGTGTGAATAAACTATTGTGTAATAAAAAATTAATGCAATATTACTATAAATAGATGCATTAAAATTGCTGTTCCAAAACGGAACTTTAATTATACCGAATTTAAAGCTCTTTCTTTTATTATAAATATTACAAATTAGTCAATCATAAAACATTTATAAATTCATTTTGAAAAATTTAACTCCGTTTGAATTAAAATTAGATTTTAATAATTGGAGGTAATAAGTGTAAAATGTAATACTTGTTTAAATTCTTAATTTCCCCAAAAAATAATCAAATAATATATCACACGATAATGGAGGGTAGAATAATTATCATTACGGTTATGTTTAATTTTTAAAAATATGAAAATTGGCTTCACTATTGCTGACAGAATCACCATGAAATAGACATTTTATTTACTTTCAAAGATTTTGATGAAAAACTATGAAATTCTCTTTCAATACAAGTATAATGAGATTATTGATCTTTTCTCGATTGCTTAAAAGCAAGGACTCCTAACAAAATCTTCAATATCTCTGAAGTTGAAAAGACCTTGCAAATCATATCCATGTACAGATAAAGTATCTCCTTGTCTCATGACCCCCTTTATATTCTAGGCTGTTTTTAATTATAGTAGTTGTATTTGTGAGTGCTTAAGATTGTCAATAGCTTTCTGAAAAATCGATTTCAAAAATTTACCTTATATGGTGATGTAAGTATTGCAGCTGTTTATATTGTTTCAAAATTTATCTAGATTATTGTGAAATCTTGGCAGTAAAAATGTATGTAAATGTTTGATATTCATAAAATATATACCCAATTTTCTTATTAAGTGCTACAAGATAATTGTTATTTTCTTTTTTTAATACGTTTGCACACACACACACATATATATATATAAATATATATATATATATAAACTGTAAAAAATTATTTTAAAAATAATAAAAATTATACTAAATCAACTTTCATTTAGGAATCTAACTTACAGGTTTTCTTTACTTTTATTTCTCATTTAAAAAGAATTTTTAATTTTATTTATATGAACAATGATTGACATAAACCTAAACTCTTTTAAAAGTGCTTTGTTTCTTGTGTGGTTTTATACTATTTGCCATTGAGATTGCAACACCATGAAGTGATAAGCAAAAAGCTTCAAATTTACAAGAAGGATGCAGCATACTAAGATAAATTTGATCACTAGCAATCCAGTGCACTTGAACAAAGCAAGTGAGATTAATCCCATGTACAGTTTGCTATTTTAAGGTGATCTCAAATTACACTAAGCAGTATCTCTACAGCTCCAAACACTAACACTTGATTGGACTAACATGTTGCCCACGAAGCAAAATCATACAGCCACGTGACGTAACATAGGTTAGTAACTTTTCTCCCTTGCACTAATGCAAATGTCCCTACGGATAGTATGACGATGTCTGTAGCACCATGGAGTGTTAGCACTGTGTAAGCATTATTAAGACTTAACTTGTCTCAGTAGAGAAGAATGGAACATCGTTGAAAGATGATAACGCATACTGGGATAGCGTCATGTCTTCTTTTGAACTTAATCCTGGTCCTGATTACAGTCTCGTGAAGTATGTATTTTATGTGAAAGCACAGAAGAATGCAAGCTAGTATTCGTCAGAGACATATGGACTCCATACCTGGATTGATAGAATGGGGGTGCCATTGTATTCACAATGTCTTTGGCGTCACCATGACACTACTTTTCAGTACGACAATGCAAGACCACCTCTCTTCCACACTGTCCGAACCTTTCTCGATACAGAGGGTATTTAAATGTGTTCTTGACTAACAAGTCCTACTGTCATATGTTGCTGGGATATTGGCATACCATTTTCCACGATTTTTCAAGTCTGGCATAGGAATGATGTTCTCGCGTCTTCCCTCCAAGCTTCAGTTTGATATTATGCCTAGTTTTTGTTACCAAATTGGTACCTCTGGGTACAGAATTACAATCGCTTGCATTTTAGAACCACCATAAACTTAATCATGTTTTCTTCCGATATATTTCTGTGTATAATATTCAATAAACAAGACTTTGAGATGA
This sequence comes from Nephila pilipes, assembly GCA_019974015.1. Taxonomy (NCBI): domain Eukaryota; kingdom Metazoa; phylum Arthropoda; class Arachnida; order Araneae; family Nephilidae; genus Nephila; species Nephila pilipes. The sequence continues at coordinate 18,132 of BMAW01042301.1, read as the reverse complement.
GTCTGAGAATTCTTTGAGGGTGCAGTATTTATAGTAACCAACAAAGATAGGAATTTATTGGGTAAACTCATATCAATTTATATAATGAATCTTTCAAAAATTATTACACAATGTGGTTCAAAAACCTATTATCAGAAAGTTGTTTTAAATTTAAATTATGTGAAGATAATAAATAAACTTTTTAGAATTTTAATTTGTAATTATACATGATAAGGAAGAATAGTTACATATAATGTTTGACTTATTGGAAATAGTAAATAATATATACGACTTTCATTGAAAACAGAAATTATTCCCATTAGAAAAAAATAAAAACGAATTTTTAAGAAACCTCAGAAAAATATTAGTTTCCATTATTCCAATTATTTAGTTCCATGTTTAAAATTGGCTATGTTAGGTTCTATGTGTATAATCTTTTATGAAAATAGTGTATTTTTTTTTTTTTTTTTAATTTTAGGTAAAATTCAAAATATCTTAGGAAGAATTCACAAATATTCATACGGTTCTCTATAAAATAAAATATTTATGGCAAATGTTTGTTATATATGAAATATAGAATTACTAATATATTATAATAAAGATTAATAATTTTATTTAACGTAAATGTAAAACAGTTTAGCAAAATGGCATTTTTATCTATTATGAATACATATTATATTTAATGTTTAAAGAAGTATTCGCATTCTGCTCAAAAATAATAAATAAGATTGCTTTCAAGTGACATTTTTGCACAAAGGAATTATATAATAGACAGTATTACGATCGCAAACATGAGTAATTATATGCCTGCTAAACTTTTGTTCCATAAAATTACTGCTTTTACTCCTAAGATTTATTTTATCATGAGAAATATTACACACACACAAATAAATGATGGATAACGTTACTGCACATTTTTCTATTCTATTGTTTCATATCATTTTTGATATAAATAAACATAATTTGTAGAAATATTTATCAATAGTTATTTTCAAATTCTCAGTAAAATTTAAATTCTACAGTGGAAAGAAAAATGATTTCAGATATATTATGCAGAATTAGCTGTTTTCTATTATTTAATAAATACTAATTAGATGGCCTTAAAGTTTAATTAGTAATGTAAATGGCATAATACTTTTTCGACATTAATGACAGTAATATAATTATCAATTTAAATTAATAAAAATATTTAATGTATAAGATCAAGAGGGAAATGTGAAGTTAATCAAAATGATGGTATAAATAAGTTGTCAATAGATCAATTAGGACTAATGGCTGTAAAAACATTTCAAACTAAGCAAAATTTTAATAACAGAAGAAAATGGAAATACTTAAAATGCTACCTCTACGTTACAGGTAGAGGATGTCAAAACAATATAGAAAGCGTCTTGTTATACATAAATAGGGGAAGGAAGAGTCCTCACCACGATCTGTTGAAATTATTAATTGACTTATAACCAAATTGACTTCATCTTGGTGAGTGATTTTATTGTAATCAAGAACGAAGGCATAGTAATAATTTTAAGTAATTTTGTGGAAGTACTAGTGTAATAATTTCAGCATTCTCAAATATTAATTCAAATTAAAACAAACTTTTGGAAAGTAAGCTAATTTTAAAGGAGTAATTCCAGGGTAATTCATCTTGGTATTAAGATTCACATGTGAAATGAAATAAACAGTATAATAGATCACAAACAAAAATGATCCGTTTCTTATGAACATCTCCCTCTTTCTCTCTGTATTTATATATATATATATATATATATATATATATATATATATATCACAGGTCAATTGAAAAGTCCCCGGCCTACCATAGTAAAACACATTTTTTTGGCAAAATTAGTTTTTTTATTCAACATAATTCCCTTCAAGGGTGATACACTGAGTATAGCAACCCTCCAACTTTTCGATACCATTTTTGTAGTACGATTTGCCCTTTGCTTCAAAATAGGCCTCAGTTTCGGCGATCACCTCTTCATTCGACGAAAATTTCTTCCCAGCGAGCATTCTTCTGAGATCTGAGAACAGGAATTAGTCGCTGGGGGCCAGATCTGGAGAATACGGTGGATGAGGAAGCAATTCGAAGCCCAATTCATGGATTTTTGCCATCGTTTTCACTGACTTGTGACACGGTGCATTGTCTTGGTAAAGCAGCACTTTCTTTTTCATCAAATGCGGCCGTTTTCGGCGATTTCATCCTTCAAACGGTCCAATAACGGTATGTAATAGTCGCTGTTGATGGTCCATCCTTTTTCAAGGTAGTCAATGAAAATTATTCCATGCGCATCCCAAAATACAGACGCCATACCCTTGCCATCCGACTGTTGCGTTTTCCCACGCTTTGGAGCGGGTTCATCGTGTGCAGTCCACTCGGATGACTGTTGATTGGATGACTGTTGATTGGACTGTTGATTGGACCCATTGTCACATATCGACGCAAAATCTTGGGTTTATTACGCTTGGTCATCTTCAAACACTGCTCCCAGTCATCAACTCGTCGTGCTTTTTGGTCAAAAGTGAGCTCGCGCGGCACCCACATTGCACAGAGCTTTCTCATACCCAAATATTCGTGAATGATATGATGTATATGTTCAGTTGATATCTTTAGAGTGTCTGCTATTTCATTCAATTTCAATTGACGGTCATTCAAAATCATTTTGTGATTTTTTTTAATGTTTTCGTTGGTAAAAACCTCTTTTGGGCGTCCACTGCGCTCACCGTTTTCGGTGCTCATTTCACCACGTCTAAACTTAGCATACCAATCCTTGATGGTTGATTTTCCTGGGGCAGTGTCCGGAAACTCGGCATCAAGCCAAGTTTTTGCTTCAACTGTATTTTTTCCCTTCAAAAAGCAATATTTTATTAACACGCGAAATTCCCTTTTATCCATTTTTTTTCACAATAACAAAAGTTGCTTCACTCAAAATGCTATAAATCACAAACTAATGATCCGACATCTGTCAAATTTATACACGCATCTTTTGAGGGTTAGGGCTAACTAAAAAACATATGGATTTAATTCTAGTAGCGCCATCTATGTGTCAGATCGATTATGTATATAGGTATTCAATTGATCTGTTATATATATATATATATATATATATATATAGGTTCAAGCCTCCCTCTTATGGTTTCACACCCGGACAAAATAGTATATCTGAGGAGGAAATCGCAACCAAATTGTATCGAAGAAAATTACTCTGCTGTTTCACTTCAAAATTGTTTTTCGTTCTCAATCACAGTACTATGATATCTAGTGTTCGGTATTTTTTTAGTTATGAATTCGAATTTGATTCCTGAGTTAGTATTTAGTGTACTTTTAGTTAAGGACTAAATAAACAAGGATAATAAACCAAATAAACGCAGTTCAGTGTTATGTAAATGGAAAAAATAAATAACTCTCCATCTCATCGGCTATCAATTTTTTCTGGATTCACCATTATATATATAAATATAAATATATATATATGAATATAAGAATGTAAACAATTATGAATGTTATTTAGACATAATTTTAAATTATACAAATTAACGCTAAGATACAAATAATACCTTCTGAAACAAATTTTAAAAAAATTTCACAACGAAATATTACAAATATTAAAAAAGTAGTTGAAAAAATTCTGTAATTTTCAAAAAAACATTACAATGAAATTGAAATATTATAATAAACAATAATTTTCTTTTGAAAACTGTATTAAGATATATCAACAGTTAAACTATTATCTGTCTCAATGCACTTGCACCACTTGTTCCTGATATAATGGTTACTAATGTAACAAATACCACACTGACAGAATTTCAATTAAGTACATATTTTCTTTTATACATCTGCAAGTTCATATGAATAAATATTGAATGCAATATTTTGATTTTTATATATTGAAAACATTTTCTCAACGAGCGATTAAATTACATAGATTCATTAATATAATCGAATATTCAGAATGTTCGATTAATTTCATATGGATTTTATAAATAATTTAGTCAGATATACATTTCGTGATATTTAATAAAAAATATACATAAAACTTCTGAACGAATTAATTTGGCATTCATCTTACATTTATAAATATATTATGAAGCAAAACTTTCAGAAACTTGAGCTAGCATTTCACGTATGAAAAACTGATATATTACCATTCGCTATTCTCAAATATTTGTTAAAGCATACATACATATATGCATTACTTATAACATTCAATCATGAATTTTTTTCTTAGTATCTGGAGATGATATATGTTTTTCAATCTTATTTCTAGGAAACCATCATTTGTTACACAACACGCAACTGATTTAAATTTTATAAAATATGATTTATTTTATTTATTTTAAGCATTTCAAAGTGAATACATTGAATATATTATGTCTTTTATTTATTTACAGACTCTTGTTAAAATGAGTGAATATTCAAGATAAAATACATATATTTCATGAAATTCTTTAGCTATTACATTATTTGCTTGGTAACAATGCTTGTATGAAACATAATTATTTTACTTAAATGGTATAATTTTATGATAAGCATGACTGTAAATTTTGATTAAAGATTTTGTCTTTTTCAAAAAACTGAGTAATCGATAGGTAAGCATAATTGATAGGTTACAAAAATTTTCTTATTGCGCATAATACAAAAGGAAATGTTGTGATGTGCATTACACCTCAGTTCTTTTAACTGGTTCATTTACTAGTTCAATAAATATTGAAATACGCATTTAATAAAATTCTTCATTCAGAGAAATATCTAATTTTTTATCTTATTTCCAAACATACTGTCTAAATGAGAGAATATAAGTTTTAAAACATGTGTTTGATGATGATTTTTTAGTTACAATTGACAAGGAAATTTTTCTTAGGATGTGGATATGATGTAAGTTTTCCAATTATATATTTCAAGGAAACCATCATTTGATACAGCTTCTGGAAATGATTTAAATTTTATAAAATATGATTTATTTTGCTTACTTTAAATGTTTCAATATGACTACATTGAATAGATTGTGTATACTATTTATTTTCAAATACCTGTCTAAAATGAGTGAGAATACAAATTAAAATATATATTTTACTTATTTATTTCGTACCTCAAAATAGTTATATTCTGGTTTTCTTCCATTTTTATAGTATGTTTACTCGAAATTTTTTTGAATGAACTGATGTATTAAATCAGAGACATTAATGCAAACGAAAGCAAACAAGAATATCAAGAAACTGGATCACATGTACTACATATTTTTTCCGTCTGAATATTTCAATGTATCTTACTCGTTTTAGAGTGCATTAACATTATACTGCATCATGTTGAAAAACAAAAAAAAAATATATTTGACATTAATACGAATTAGAATTTATAATTAGAATACTAGTTCTCTTTTTCCTTAAAAATTATAAGCACAAAGTGCAAGAAATAATATAATATACAAAATTAAAAAAAAATAAGAAAATAAAACGAAATAAGATAATTCTCTGATTAAAGATTTTTTTTTTATTTTATCTATTTCTTCAGTACTCATTGAACGAGTAATTGAATATAGATTTAATCAAATGATGTAATGCGAAGATCACAACTTTTTTTCACTCAGTGTGTAATAAAGATTTTGAAAACCATGGATAATGTATACACAAATTTTTGAAAAATACAAAGTTTTTATTCAAAAAATAAATTCATTCCAGTCATAAGATTTTACTACTTAGACCGTAAGTCCCTTGAAGGAAATAGTCAACAACATAAACGCCCCTCCTTGGTGAATTAAATGTGAATAGTTTTAATGCAATTGCTGCAAATTCTCAGAAAGAATTTGTTCGAGACGTGTGGAATATATTTCGGGGCACCCAACTGTGCATTGAGGTGCTGAGACGGTTCTTCCAAAAACTTCCTTGATTAACATTAGGTGCGTACTTTTCATTCTGTTTAACTATAGTTGCCATTCAAATAAAGTAACTATTATTCTGTATTTCTTGTTTAATGGAGTTAAATTTGTGGGGTTTACCCTGTTGTCTAACAATTTTGAGTCTCACAAGAATTAAACTTATTCTATTTTTTGGGACAATATTAATGTAAAAAACACATTCAAGCATATCAATTATAAAATCTATAGTAATAATTATATTTTGAGTCTTTTTGCTCACACGGGAATACTTTTCAGCTTTCATTTATTATAATTAGCACTACATAAAGTTCTTATGTTGTACAATATGTTTGAAGGAAATCAAGTAATGTCCAAATCGAAAATAATTTGCTGATGACGAAATTATCTAGAGTGGTTAAAATTTAACTGACAGTATACAAATGCTCTCTAAGAAATTCTGATTGTATTGAAAAGATACAAGTAAAATTTCAGATATGAATTATGCAGATCATATCACCGAGGCGTAGCTGGAAAAAATTAATAATTGGAATATTCTCCGGTAGATAGTGCTGAAATCAAGTAAATGGTCAGAGAGTGAAAAATGAAGAAATGAAAACATCAATTTTTCATTGTTGTATACATAGGTTCTGAATGTAAAGTCTTGCCAATCAAAACTTTGTTCAAATCATACAACAATATTATCAATGGTTACATGTAACATTGCTAAAGGAAGGAGATAAACATAGTTCACAATACAAATTTCCAATTTAGCTGTATTGCTTACACGCCTTTATATACGTGATCTTTGTTGAAACCTCTCAACAAAAATTTTAAAAAATGTTTTGGGGATTCTCTGTGTCACCTACGCTGTCCTGCGCTACGGAAGGTAAGAGAAAATGCACATTCATTATACGGAAGCTCATTCGAATCATATTTTTTGAAAGTGTAATAGTATGATGGATTGCTATTCCTTACATTAACATAGCGATGTCCAAATAGCCCCTTGTCTTAGGTCCGGGACAGCTTTCCAGAAGATTTCTGAACCGTTTAATTGTGACTCTGAACCTAACAAAAGCACTTGGTGTTACCACTTTGAAGAAACAGGGGCCCAGATACATATTCGAAATGAATCCAGCAATAGAATTATGTATTGATCAGTCTTCCTATTAATAATGTTACATTTACAGTCTAATCATTTAAACCTAGTTTGAATGAGAGGGCGAATTGTCATATTTTATTAAAGAGAATAGTTAAATATAAATCCACATTTTAGTAATTGCATTAACTATGTGACATTATGATTTCATATTTTATTTAATTAATAGTGATATTTGATAAATTAAAGATTTGCAGTTACCTAAAATCAAGAAATGATGATACAATGAAAGTTTTGGTCTCGGAAGATCCAAAAATTAAGGAGATTCTAAGTAGTAAGATATTTAAAGAAAATAAAGAAGTTTGCTTTTAAATTGGCGTTCACAATCTTATAAAAAGAAAATGACCCCCCCCCTCAAACATAAGAAAATACCTCATTGGGACTGTAATTAAACCATATATCGTCACTGTATCAATATGGTGAATTTAACGGTTGCTATGACACGGCTTGAAGACTTATTAAACCCCATATACAGTAAGTTTTTTAGTTCTCCACATCGTCTAAGTGAAAATCGCTATTTCCTATTCGTAAGATATGCCTTGGATAGCATTCACATGCTCGCACATTCAGTAGGAAACAAAGCAAAATAAAGTTGTGTAGAACGACAAATATGTTTCAATTGTTGTATGACGTACAATTTATAAGGGTTTTGAGAAAATTCTTGCTTAAGGTTAGCAAAGGAATTTCAAAGTAAATCAATAAAAATTACTATTGGCTTAAAATGTTTCTAATACTTCTTTTATAGCTTCCTAAACATTCAAATGAACTTCATTTCTTAATTTTTTATTTTGATTTCTTTTTTTCATTCAAAGCAAAATAGATCAATGGTTTTCCAAAATTATCTTAGATGAGAATTTTGTATGAATTTTTTCTTCATCTAGTTAAATTAGTTATTTTACGCAGAATTAACGTATAGCGTTTTTAAGAAGTTCATAAATATAATGAAGTTTTATACACACATTTCTTGATTTCTATAAATTCGATTATAAATTTAAAACTACGAATACAAAGATATCTCTCATTTTCTAGTTAATAATTGGTAACTCATTTCTCATCAGAAGAAATTTTTGTCATTTAATTTAGCTAAGAAATTTAGCCAGTTAGGCAATATCAATTTATTGAGTTCAATTTATTGAGTATTAAAATAAATAGGTATGGTGCAAGTATAATGAAGTTTAAAACTTCCCATTATTTTTCCAAATGTAGTTTGGTTCAATGAATGTTTTAAAGTAGATTAATCAAATTTTACATTTGAAAAACTTTGCTGCATTTCATACTTATTTTAATTATTTGACTCAAAGAGTGTTGATGATTTTTGCTGAAAAACAAAGTCATTTAGATTAACTAAGTTTCAAATCTGTGAAATAATGAATGACTTTATATATATATATATATATATATATATATATACTATATATATATATATATATATATATATGCTTTATCGATGTTTTATTGTAATAAAGATAAGAGTTCCTTTAAACTACATTTAAATGCTTCCATTTTTATTTGTTTGGAAATATTTGGCATGTAGATAAAAAATTTAAAAATATAAGCATCACACTTTTTTTCGTAAAACTGGGGGGGAAAATAAATTTTTATACCCAAATTTATCTAAATTTATATTGGTTACAAAGAGATATTTAAGAAAATTGGTTTTTATGTTATAGGATGTTTCGCTATATTTATGCAGATATATCGAAATTTTTAATTATTACTAAGAAACAACCGGATATATGTTGATAAAATTTATTCTGCATATCAATTAATCTTTATATATATGTTGTAAAGAACGGTTATTAATGTTGGTTTCCTTCACTTTAGGAAGCCGTAATTTGAAGTAACCCGCAGTATTGAGAAGTTTCAGCTCAATCTGCTGAGTTCTACTGCGACGGCCTTTGAAATGTCAAGAAAAGCTGGGATAATTGCACTACGGTTAGTAACTATACAGCGAAGTTTTAGGAATAAAAATTATATATATATATATATATATACACTCAACTCTTTTTTTAAACGGTAGATGCGTTCCTTAGAAAACAGTACAAAATCGTATAAAAATACAGCCGACATATGGTAAATTTGGGATACGTCCCACAACTTCAAAAAATCGTGTGAGTTGAAAAAATTCTGAATATTTTCCCAAAAAAATCACACAAGAAGTAATAATAAAATTCATATTACATATTTATAAAACAATTCATATTTATTACAAAAAGAAATTAGAATTAGTGTACAGCGAAAATTCAGTCTATGTGTACATACAAAATATAAAAATTCAAATTGAAATTAGGTAATAATTTATTAACAATCACTCATTGCTACTTGATAATAAGCTTGAATGTTTATTACGAACTGGATCAAAAATGCTATCAGCAGTAAATGTACCAAATATGTCAAGTACAATTGTCGACTTTTATTCAAATGAAAAATTTCGATTGCTATTAGAGGTCTCGGTTTTTGTTGTTGTTGTTGTTGTTACAAAGTCTGCTATTGGTGGCTGTTTTTTGGGGGTCTGGCGGAGTATTCTCAAACTGCTTGTATAATTCTTGATATCCTGCTACACAAAATTTAAGATTACGTTGAAATTTCAATACACACTCCATGCCAGAATCGTGAATAAGAAAATGTTGTTACATATTTGTAGCAAACTTTAAGCCCTAATGAATTAAATCAGCCTTTAATAGCTGAACATCACCTTCGACTTAAACATTATTATGGACTTGAATTATCGAATGAGAAAATGTATAGAATTATGTAAAAAAATATCATACATGACAAAAATTGTGATTTTAAAGATATATTTTAAATTAATAACATGTTAAGCAATTAATCTTTTTACTTAAGGGAAGGAATTTAGCCGAAACAGTGATGTAACGAATTTCAAGTTTAGTTGGAAACAGAAATGCTGTATTCTAGTTCAAGTATAATGAAATAACGAAAAAAAGTGATCACAAATTCGGGTATTACCCGTAACTCCAGAATACATTGTAAACAAGCTATGAAGTAGACCAAGTCACTCACACATATTTGAGTATAAAACGACCGTCTTTCGATTACACTGTCAAAATTAGAATTTTAAAAATTTGGGGAGATTCGTGCAAGAACAATAAAAAGTGTAAATAAGTATATTGGTGAACCATGTTATTTCAAAATCGAAACAAAAATAGAATTGGGTATATATATGTGTGTGTATTTATATATATGGTCAAATAATAACTTAAAAGGTAATTTTCCAGTTTTTCAAAATACTTATATTCATATATTAGTCAAATATTGTATTAAAAATGCTTA
>BMAW01042298.1:0-17136 GCA_019974015.1 Nephila pilipes | reverse complement strand
GTTTTTTACTTTAAAAAATTACTGTTAATGAATAGTTATTCAAAACGGAATAAAAAAAAAAAAACATGAAATGCAAAAATATGAAGATGTAAGAGCATGAAGAATTGAAATTATAGCTTGAATAGAATTTTCAAGTTCTTATATCTTAAATATCAAAATATCTTACTCTTTTTTCCCAATCATTTATGGTATTTAAATTTCAATCAGGATTATGTTATAGGACAATGTTTCAATTTCTAAGAAAGCCAATCCCTGAATTCCGATATGAATAACTATTCATAAATAGTTGTAATTATAACATAGGGTTGAGTTAAACTCCATTACAACCCGAGATTCAAGCAAAATGTATATTTGATATCTTGAAATAAAATAATAAGTTTTATATGAAATAACTCTATAAATGCTGATCTAAAGGATAATTAATAAGACATTGTGTTAATTATCATTCCAGACCCGTTTGCTTCGATTCGATCCAGTTACTGCAAAGCATCTTTTACAACACAGAGCCCACGCATTAATATTAAATAGGTTTTGAAATTCCATAACTCAGCTAATTGAACAAATTTATGAATCTAATACTGCTGTGAAATTTTCATCTATGACATCTCATTTATAAGATGTAAGTAAACCATCAACAAAGAACTGTAAAATTCCAAATCAAGTTGAAGACTATAAATTGCACCGATTACAGTTCCTTTGTTGCTTATCGAGGCCATCTTCTTAAGGAAGCGGCTGTTGTTAACTACTTTAAGAACAATTCTATGACTATAAAACAGTCGTCTCATTTTTTTAACGACGATATCATCTTCAGCGGACGAGTTAATTTTAGATTGCAGCTAGAAGTAAAATTGAAATGAGGCAATAACTACAAAGTTACATTAACGTAAGGTTATCGATGTCATAAGCTTTCTCAGTGTAAAGTAGTTTGGTTTTTTCAGTAATTGTTCATTGAAAATTTAGTAATATTATCTTTTTTTAAAATTAATTGTTATAAATGAAATCACACTTCACACACTTGTTTTTTGTTTATTAAACTTGCTTTTATTGGGCTTTATTTATTAAATAATTTATTTCTTACTACTATTTTTAAAAGCACCTGACGAAAAGTTCACCCAATATTCAATTTAAAATATATACTATTTTTGGATCAATGATTATAAAATTATTTGAATGAAAACATCAAAAAAGATCTGTAGAGTTTCCTACTATTGCATATAATTTGAAAGAAAGCTTTTCTACCAAAGAAGTTTGCTTGAAATATATATATTGAGGTACTATGATCTGTTTGTGGTTTCAAATTTATTTTTGCTCAAACTTTATTAACTATTAGCTGAAGAATAATTTCTTTCAGATTTTTTTTTGTGGAATATTTATATAAAACAATTTTTCTAAGTCCTATTTTGCATTTTCTACTGAAGACTGACGTTACACAATATTTCTGACAATACAGTTTCCTGCTAGTGAATAAAACATCTGTTTTGCGAGAAATGCTCCATTCAACGTGATTACATCACATAAAAGCAATATTATTAGTTTCTAAAAAGCTTTGTTTTCTTACTACGCATGCTACTTTCAAAAACATTTAGATTATTACGAATTTTCACTCATATGTTACGAAACATTTATGCTTTTCAGACAGTTTACCACGTAAAAAAACTTTATACGAGATCAGAATTCATTCCTTTAATCATTTTAAAACTTCTGAATGAAATTAAAATGTGCTAAAGTGAACATGAAAACTACTAAACCATTTATCTATATATTTAGTCAGTGTTAGGAATTCAATACCAGATCAAACATAGCAAGATTTGTAAATTTTTCATTAAATTTCTCAACTATCTCTTTAATTTCTGAGAGAAATGTTCAATTCCTAAGATAAATAATGTAGTAACAGAAAGAGTTATAAAGTATACATTTTATATATATATATATATATATATATATATTTCGTGAAGGCAGTTGTTCGATTCCCTTTTTAAAAAAAGTCCTCCGATTTTTCTTTGAAAAAACTTTTCCAAGAGCGTTTTCACTTCTCCAACATTGTTACATTTCCCCCCCCCCCTTAATATATGCTCTAAAGATCTGAAAAGATCATAAACTGACAGCGTGAGATCTGGTGAATAAGGTGGATAAGGTAAAAGTACTAATCCAAGCTCCCTTATTTTTTCCTGCGTTATTTTTGCAAAAAGGGCTCGCGTTATTGTGTTGATGATCCGTTTTTTTTATTGATCAAAACAGACATTTTTTTATGAGCTCTTGTTTCATTTTCTCGAGTTGTTCACAATACACTGTCGCTGTAATCGTCTGACCAGGTTCAAGCAATTTATAGTGTATGGTTCCAGAAAAATCCTAACACACACAAACAAGGACCTTCTTTATTGTTAGTGATGGTTGAGGAGTCAGAACAGGGGCCATCTTTGCCAGGTTTCAGAAATACCATCTTTTAACAGTAATTTAAGTTTAAATATTTGCAGATATGTATTATATAACTATTTAATGAGAAATATCGAATTACTTAATTTATATATCCATTTTCAGAATAACATAAATAATTTCAAAATAACTTGTGCAGATTCTTATTATACTACTAATTTTGAAAAAGAAATTTAAAATGCAAAAATTATCAAGGTGATTATATATATATATATATGTATGGGGGGTAGGATTTTCCAGCTAATTATCAAAATATTAACTGTATTTTCAAATATACTGTAAAACCACGAAAGTTTTTCGATAGAAGACACCACGAAACAGCGTCATGTGATAGCTCAAGCAGCGCCCCGTATTCCTGAACAAAATTGAGAAATGTTTAGTTCTCACCCCTCTTCTCTTCTCCCCCTTCTCCCGATGTAGCTGAACTCCGAATACCAGTGCGCGTTACAATGCCCATCGCCGATATGCCACAAAATTGGGCTGTCATCTATCTTTCTCGAGGGAACTAGTTATTTAAAAAACACGCCATAATAATAATAATAATAAACGACGCACAAAGAAGGAGTTGTATGATGGAAATAAGAAATGTCGGGTAGGAAAATTATGTACAGAATAGAAAATGATTAAAATTTCCGGAAAATTGAATGTTTTATTTCAAACTTACATACTTACAAAGTGACAAGCTCAATAAGGTGTTGACCCACCTTTAGCCTTGATGCAGGTTACCACACGACGTGGCATAGAATGATAAAGCTCCCTGCTGATCTTCTGCGGTATTTCTTTCCAAATTTGCTCCAATTGTCGGACTAGGTCATCAACATTCCCTGGTAGATGCAGTCACCGTCCCATCATATCCCAATCATGCTCGACTGGAGAGAGATCTGGATGGTCAATGAAGTGTTTCTAAAAGCTGTAAGACAGTTCATAGCAACACATCCCGTATGTGATCTGGCATTATGCTAAAAAATAAGGCCGGGTTACTGCAAAAGGAATGGTAGCAAAACAGAATGTCGTCGACGTACTGCTGTGCTGTAAGAGTGCCTCTAATGACGACCTCAGGGGTCCGGCTATCAATGAAAATGGCGCTCCAGACCATAACTCCTGGTTGAGGACCTGTGTGGCGTGCTATAGTGAAAGCAGGATCGGCACGCTGCCCTGGACGTCTTCGATGATCGTCAGAACACAGTTGGAAGCGGGATTCGTCGCTAAATACTATACGTTCCCAATCAGCATCATTCTAACCTTATTGAGCCAAGCACCACTGTAATCTGGCTCGACAGAGTGCAGGCGTGAGTGACAGGTAGCGTAGTGGTCGGTGAGAGCTTAGATTTCGCTTTATCAGCCGTCTGTGAATACTCATGATGGACACTTGTGTGCGGGTCGCACGTCTGATGGTTGATAACGATGAATCAGGGGTCGTGACAGCAGATTTGACAATCACTCTGTCCTCCCGATCTGCTGTGGCCCTAGGTCGACTGCTACCATCCTGACGGTGAAATCTGCCAATGTCCACTCATTCTTGCCAGCATCTTCTAATCACTTCGACCCATGACGAGCGATTCTCCAGTTTGCCCAACCTGCCTCTTTCAATCGAATGATACGATCTCTTTCAAACTCTGGCAGTTGCTCGTAATGAGCTCAAATCCTGCGGAGAGGCATTTTTTTTCAGTCGTTGAAAGGTATCCTAACCGCAATGCAACAGAAAATTTGACCATCAGAATGTGAATCGCTTCTTATATACACCTGCTGAGTGGCAGTTCCGATGCGCTGTAGCTCCCGCTGTTCCTTCATTGGACACGCAATTTTAATCATTTGCATGTTCGGTCCAAATGTCTTAGCATACGAAATTTCATTACAATTGGGCAATTCCTTCTTGGTGTGTCGTTTTTTTTTTTTTTTTTTTTTTTTTTTTGTAGAATGTATGTAGGAGGTATCCTTCTTGACAAGGCACCTCCTGGTGCTTCGGTGTCGGCATTTAACAGTTCAATGATGAGGTTTCAAAATGTTTTTCTTCGTTTATTAGAAGGAGAGATGAAGGAAAAGTACCTACAAAAGCTTTTATGTACGAGTTGACGTGCACTCTATAACAAAAAAAAAAAAAAAAAAAAAAAACCACGACTCAATAAGAAGGATTTGCCCAATTGCAATGAAATTTTGTGTTCAAAGACATTTGGACCGAACCTCCAAATGATTAAAATTTGATGTCGAAGGAATGAATAGCAGCAGCTGCAGCGAATCGGTACTGCGCACTCAGCAGGTGTATATAAGAAGTGATTCTCAATACCTTTCAACGACTGAAAAGAATGCTTTACCACAGGATTCGAGTTCATTATGAGCAATTGTCAGAGTTTGAAAGAGGTCGTAGCATTGGATTGAAAGTGGCAGGTTGGGCGAATTACTCGTCATATGGGTCGAAATGATCCTGCAATTAGAAGATGTTGGCAAGAATGGGTGGACAATGACGGATTTCATCGTCAGGATGGTAGAGGTCGATATAGGGCCATAGCAGATCGGGAAGACATAGTGATTGTCAGATGAGCTGTCACAGCACCTGATTCATCATTATCAACCATCAGAGGTGCGACCCGCAAACGAGTGTCCATCATGAGTATTCACAAACGGCTGATAGAGCGAAATCTAAGCTCTCACCGACCGCTACGCTACCTGTCACTCACGCCTGCACTCTGTCGAGCCAGATTACAGTGGTGCTTGGCTCAATAAGGTTAAAATGATGCTGATTGGGAACGTATAGTATTTAGCGACGAATCCCGCTTCCAACTGTGTTCTGACGATCATCGAAGACGTCCAGGGCAGCGTGCCGATCCTGCTTTCACTATAGCACGCCACACAGGTCCTCAACCAGGAGTTATGGTCTGGAGCGCCATTTTCATTGATAGCCGGACCCCTGAGGTCGTCATTAGAGGCACTCTTACAGCACAGCAGTACGTCGACGACATTCTGTTTTGCTACCATTCCTTTTGCAGTAACCTGGCCTTATTTTTTAGCATAATGCCAGATCACATACGGGATGTGTTGCTATGAACTGTCTTACAGCTTTTAGAAACACTTCATTGGCCATCCAGATCTCTCTCCATTGGTGCATTTCTGGGCTATGATGGGAAGGCGACTGCATCTACCAGAGAATGTTGATGACCTAGCCTGACAATTGGAGCAAATTTGGAAAGAAATACCACAGACCATCAAGCCAATTAGTCAGTTTTGCTTTGGCGGTGAATTTTTTTCATGGATTTCATGGATGCTTGTAATTGTATAAAACTTGTATATTGCTTCTTATGTTTTTAAAACTTTTTTAATAATAATGTTTGCTTTATTTTTGCAATTTGTTAAGGTTGTTTTTAATAGAATTACATAATTAATTTCTTTTTGTAATTGTTTTTGTGTTTTTAAAAGGTTTCATCATTTTATTCTGATGACGTGTCATTGGTAATTATTTTATATTACATTTTGTTTTGGAATGATTCTTTTTTTTATAATTTTTGGTTTAGTTAATATTGCTCTTTTTATTTAATATTTTAATTCGTTTTGCAAAATTTTAGATAATTAGTTAAGAGTAATTTGGTTTTTTGCAGTGAAATTGAAGATGTTTACCACGTTTATCTTCTTTTTTCTGTGGTTGATTTTCTGAATTAGGCTGATTTTTTGGTTTATTACCATATTTTTATAAGGTAATACACTTAAGTAAGATTGTTTGATCAGTAATTACTGATATAAACACACATTTTTTCATTCTAAAGTATGGAGCAGTATTAATTACATTATTTTCATCATTCTAAATTTTGCTTTCCTATCACTTTCCTTTCTTTTAAATAGTTTGGTTCAGTAATAATTTATTTTTGGGTTTTTAGATTTTAAATTTTATATTGTTTAGTTGTTTAAGTAAATTTTTATCTGATTTTCATAAATATTAATTTGTTTTTTAATGATTTCCTTAAATGTTTAGCTTTTTTAATTGTTTTGTTTTAGTAATGGACACTCTCTCAGATTGTTATATGCTGTGATTCGTACTATTTGTGTTTATATATATATATATATATATATATACGAGGGTGGTTTAAAAATTAATTGTATTTGAAGACAGATGGCATCAGTATGGGTAATTGACATTGTTTTACAAGTAAGTTTTCATTTGCTTGTCATTTGAGGCAAAGCAAAATTTGATTGCTATCACGTCGAGTTGTCACCGTCGATGATAAGTGGATTCATTGTTATACACCTGAAAACAAGAAGCAATTAAAACAATGGGTTACTTCCAGTGAATGTCCTCTAAAGGCCAGGATACCTTCGGCCGGTGAAATTCTGACGAAGAATTTTTGAGGTGCGAAAAGCGTCATAATCACGAATGCGATGAACTGAGATTTAGACACCTGTCTAGTGAATCTTGATGCTTAGTAAAAATAAATTATTTTCGATGCTACGAGCGCCATATCTTGGATTTTCTAAGGACTTATTGAATCACCTTCCTCTCTCTCTGCTCTTTGTATATATAAGTTGAATGTGTTGTATGTGCGTATAATGTACGCATGTTTGTATATAAATAATATGAGTGACTTTTAATTTATTATGCTTATAAAAAATAGTAGCTGTACAGAAAGAAGCAGTCAAAGAAAAGTTTAGAAATAATATTGTGCGGAATCTGAAGATGTGAAGCTACAAAAAGAATAAAATAATTCCTCCCGAATGCAGAAGGTTGAAGAGGTAATTTAAGACACACTCTTCTATTTGCTAATATTAGCTTTTGAAGAGCAATTCAAATGCTTGACATTATTGCATTTCTGTTTTCTTTGAAATTATTTTTATTCTAATTCTGAAATAAAGAGTTACTGATTTATTTCATGTTTTACGTTTAAGAAGTTAATTCTCACTTTTAATTAAATATCACTCATCTTCATTTTACACCATTTATTGTAAATATAAAAATGAGATTTAATATCTTTTAAAATTATTTATTCATGTTGCTGATACAGAGAAAAATAATGCTTTCCCATCTAATTGTGAGTAAATCATATCATATCTCATTCATTATTTTCTTATAACTGTATTTACAATTTTTTTTCCACTGTTTAGATGGTTCATGAAATAATGATTATTTTTTTACGTATGCCTACTAAAGTAATCATCATTTTTGATTTGATTTTTCACTGTAGATTCTGCTTTATCAAAGTCCATCGCTGTTGAGAAAGTGAGAATAGGATATATATCCAGTTTATCCTAGTTACTGAAAATTATTTATGTATAGCAGGTTTGAATACTTCCACCATCCGCTAATTCTGGCATATTTTTTATCAAATTTATAGTAATAATATATAACAAGTGTGTACCTCTCACACTTAGCAATTTTGTTATTTTAATTTTCTTTCTTTTGATTATATGGAAGCACATAAACCTTACTCTTTTTTCTTCTTTTTTTTTTAAAAAAAAAAGTGATGATTTCAGAAATAAGAGAGAAAAGAGGTTTATATATATATCTCAAACTCATATACTTGTCCGAATTTTTTAACTTTTAACAACTAGTTAGGGTTAATTAGACATCTTCTATTCAGCTTTTTTATTAAATTATTAAGGAATTAACTAGTGTGTTTTATTATTGAAGATTTTGATTCATTTGCTATAAAATATTACATTTACAATAAATGCATTTCGGTTTCCTCGTCTGCAATTATTTTAGCATCTTTTATTGAATATGGTTTGATCATGTACAGTATTAGTAACTATTGTTATAAAATAGTTGGGAACGATTTTGATATACTGATTTTAACAAATGTGATGTTGGTATGATTTTGAAAATACTACTCAGAATTTGCTGAAATTAGAACATTCAGATTTGGAAGGAAGGAGAATGGCGAATACTACTTTAATAACAAATATGAGCAGCCATTTTGTTTAATTCCTGACCTCAAATCTTTTTTATTTGATAAAATTTAAAATTAAGAGATATTTTATACTTTACTACCTTACTTAACTTACATTTTCGTTCTTTTTCCTAGAAAACATACATAAACAAAAAAAATATCTCAAATTATATTTTTGTATAAAATTATTAAGACAATAAGTATTGCATAAAAGAAAAGCTTGATTCTTAAAGGAAGAATTAGTATTAGAAATAGTATAATAATAATATGTATATATGCTATAATATATAATATATATAATATATATATATATATATAACCTCATCAATGTCAAATGATAGTATTGTTATTGATGATATTATTAGTGTGTGTGTTGTATTATTGTTCAAAATATTCTGATACCAGGTTGTTCCTGTTAAAAATATTCTGAAATACAGATTTGTTATAGAATATTACTATACGCCTCAATAAAATCAGTTTTGTTTAATTTTTAGAATTAGTTTAGTACCTTTTTATAAATAATAGTCAGCTTTTGTAATGGTTTAAAGTAATACAGATTGCTTAGTTGATTAGTTTTAGTTGGGGCTCTTTTAATTATTATACTTAGTTATTACTTAGTTATTATAGTTTCATTATTAATGTTAGAGTAAACACATAATAATCCTTAAGAAATGAATTTTAAAATTTTAATAATTTCCGAATTAATATGATTTTAATTTTGTTTTGCTACAAATAATTAATTCTTCAAGAGTGTACATTTACATCTATATTTTTAAAATATTTTCCTCTGTTTTACGAGAAGAATGCTTTTACAATATTTTCTTTTTTTTTTCCCCGTGCCTTTTAATTTTGATAATGACTATTTAATCTCCATTCAAAATGTATTCTAGGAATACAAATGCATACATTTAGATGCATCTATTCTTTAATAATCCTAGAGTTATTACCTTGCCTTTATTTAATGGTTTACGACATTTAAACATTCAAAAGTCAATTAAAATATATTTATCTCATTTTTTCCGCAATGTGTCACTGTGTTGTAATGTCAGCGAGAAGGCAACAAAATTGATTGGGTCAGGGATAAGTTTTATCATCTTTGAAGATCTAAGTGTTACAAAATCTCCAAGTGATAAATGGATAGATCAAGTGTATTAATCTGAATAGCTTGGTTTATTTAATGTATAAAGTATAATTATATATAGATCAAACAATTTGTTTTTAGTCTTTTGAATTGACTGCTCTTACGCAACAGAATGTCCATGAATCTTCCTGAATTTATAGACCTTAATCTAGACGAGATGCAAATAATTTAATATAACTCAATATACTTCAAAATAAATTTTCAATCTTTGAATAGTTTTGTGTTTACAAATATCAATAAAATCTTATGATATAAAGGTTCCTATAATTTGAGACAATGTGCTTCATATTCTAATGAAATTTCGCTGATATCATAATGAGTTTTATCGCGTTGAAATTTAAATTAACCCAGAAAAATGTGAATATTTTGCCTTTTGTTTTCATAAGAAATTTTTCCTATTAAAAGCTTTAAATGCAAATTCTAAAATACTTATTTTCTTAACGAATGTTTTCAATGTCATCATTCATTAGGCTTAAAGATGGTTCAGTGAGTGTGAAAAAATTATTTTGGATAATAAATGGTTTAGGAAGCGTGGAGAATCATTTTCTCCCATGAATTATCCACGATAGAAAATTAACCTTAATTCAATTAAGTGTCTGTTGTGAAGAAAAGCTTACAGTTAATAATACTTTTGTCTCATACAAATAGTCTCGGAAGAAACAGATGTTAAGCTCTAGGAGCAGATAAGCACATTCAGTAGTAGTGTAAGCCCGCAGAAAATAATATTACGATTAATATGACCGTAGTTAAAAGAAATAAGAAGTATTTAAGTACACGTTCTTTTTCTAAAGTAGGGCGGATATTTAAATTTTGATTTTGGGATTTAGATAAGATTTAAATGAGACATATTGTTAATATTTTCTCAAGAAATTAAAGCTAAAACAGTTTTAATCACTATTGGTAGATTGACAAGCAGTTTTCTTTTTTAAAAATTGAAGGTATCTATTTTCTTGAAAAATTAGCTTTAAAATTGAAATATCAATAAAAAACATTGAGAATTGTAGAGAGAGGGGAACTTCTTTATACTTCATAAACGTAACTTTTAAAACAAAGAATAGTAAAAATATTGCCTTGCTTTACATAATATTATGTTTAATTTCATTTTAGTTTAAAGAAAAAAATATTAAGAAATAACTTTGAAATTATATATATATATATATATATATTACAAAATTAATTAATTACGATGTTTGCAAAATTATATAACGTACAATTTTACATACATTCATAAATCCATCTTAATCCTGGAAGCTTAAAAACAATTTCCGTTTAAATAAGAGTCTGGAAACTACTTTGTTAACCAGGAATACTATCAACGGTTTTCCTTTTTACTACTGCGACTAACAAATGCTATTATTAACAGACAAATTAGTCTCTCCTTTCTAGGTGTCAAGTGAAAGAGATCTGTCTCGCTTTAACCAATCTTCACTTGAATATATCTTCATTGTAATCAGTCTTCATATGCATCGTAACAAACCGAATGGAACTTTTGAACTAGCCAGCTACATCTTTTCATCCAATTATTTTTCATATCTTCATAAGTATTCACACGAAAATATTTTATTTGAATAGTATTCTTTCTTTCTTTAAAGTTATTTTATTAGTTTTATGGTATTCTGATTCATAATCGACAATGCTCTCAGACATATACTAACATAGTCTCATTTATGATTTCTTTCCACTGCTGCAAATATAAGTTATATATCATTTAACTGGTTGAATAACTTATCACTATCTTCTATTGTTTATTTAATCAAAAGTATTACAAGGACTTCCTGAACATCCTTTTCTAGGAATATGACGCGATTTTTATATTAGATTCGTCTAAAGGAATTATTTGAACCCTTTTTTTCATAGTTTATTTTATATATTTATGGGTCAAAGTTTGTGTTTTAAGTGATAGTATTTGCTTTGAGTATTTAACTAATTCTTCATTATTTTCAACAATAACAAATATTCTCTAAAATTTCGTAGTTGGAATAATTACTACACTTCTTATGCTTTGAGTATAACGCTATTGAATACTGTAGGATCCTAATTATTGACGTCTCTGAATAGTTTATTGATAGCAGGGAATAAATATCTATTTGGCTAATATTTTTCTTATAGTACGTAAAATAAAAATCGGAGCACAAAATATTAGTAATCGGTTGATGCACTTATTTATACACTAAGCGAGTGTAGAGGATAAGTGCAGGCCTGTTAGAGGGGATTAAATATGATCAAATGGCCGTGGTAGCCTAGTGGTTATAGTCGCGGGTTTGTAGCTGGTATTGTTTTCGTCGAGTCCTTGTTTCGAACCCTAATGCTACTAAAGACCCATTGCATAGAGGGACTGACGCACACTAAACCTGATCGAGGTTCCAAGTCCTTCCATTGGCATAGTGTGGAAGTTTGGAGAAGGAGGTGTTAGTTCAGGTTTCATCATCGTCGCTTAACCGAGATTCAAAATTACGAGGTCCGTCGCCAATAGTAGATTCACTGTACGTGTATTCCACCGAGGTGTCCTAAATAGGGTCAACATGTTTAAACTGAATTCTAATTATTCCGCTTTCTAGACCAAGCTTTCGGTTATCGGATTTGTCTTACTGTAAGCAATCTTTTATAATTTCGAAGTTACTATTTATACCGACAATGTATCACTAATATTACTTTTGAAGAACACCAGACATAAATCAGCTATTATTAATATCATTAATGAAAAGTTATTAACTTATTTTTCCAACTTATACTGGGTTCGGGGCCATATCGGAGATTATTGCAACAAAATTGCAGATTCATTTGTAAAACTCGCTGTCACTGATGGTGAGAGGATGAATGTCCCTGCCCCTAGGTATCATGCAGATAAGATTTTTAAAAATAAGCTTCTTTTTGGTGGTCAACTAGTAATACCAATATTAGGAATCCAATCCAATATTCCAAGACCAAATTTGGTTTTATTTTTTCCAGTTCCGGTATTATTACTCACTTCTTAACTGGTAATGGCTCCTTCATTTGTTCTTTAAATCTTTTTAATTTCAAAAATACAAATTTATGTTAATGTGGTTCTGTTGGAGATACTGACCACAGCGTTTTCTCTTGCCCTGTTACCAAAAGTTTTCGTTTAAATTGTTTTTTTGTTCAAGCCAAACCTGTTTAGCAGAAGTCCGTGTGTGAAAATCCTAATTTGCATTTCAAGCTTAAATCCTATATTCTTACGGCTCATAAAATTACACAACAAGCTTCATAATTGTTTCGATTTTTGATTACATTTTTGAATATTTTAATTTTGCTTATTGTGTGCTTATAATTGTACACCTTGTATGTATTTTTTCCTAACACTTCATTTTTTCGTTCACGAATTTGTCGACGCTTTTTGTATTGTGCCGTTTAGCCGATCGCCATGTTATTTTGCATATCGCTTTCAAAACCACCCTTAATTTTTTTTTATTCTTGTTTCATACATTTCCTGCTCGATAAACACGTCATAAACTTTTATTTACTTTTGTATCTTGTAATTATGCAATATCTTATGTTATTTGTTCCATAAAGTACTGTCATACCCTACCCTTTCTTGTTGAGAGTTTTTCTTTGCCAAAAAATTCTGAGAGCGGGGATTATTGTTTCCCGGGAGGTCGGTTTGCTTCACTAAGACATTGTGGATAAGCTCGGTCCCCTTGGGAATTCCGCCAATAGCCCTACTGTTGCCTTCTCATTACGACGTTAATAAACAATCACAATCAAGGTAATTAAGGTCTATATACATAATTTTTTTAACAGGTGTTGTCTCGTTTTTCATTCATCAGACGAGCCAAAATAGAAACAGTGTTTCAATGTCTTTATACAATCCCGTACTTCCATTCTTGTTTACTGCCCTGGGAAATATGTTGTAAGCTTCCAGTATATTTTTGGCAGGAATAATGGATATTTATGGGAAATAAATGCTGCAGTCACATCAAAATATTCTGAGGAAGCTTCTATGCAAGAAAGCGGGAAAAGCCAAGAGCAACAAACACGAAAAGAATAATGCAGCCATTTTCAGTCAATAATTCTATGTTATAAAAAAATTATCCGTCATCTAGTGTTGAGTTTCTCCATCATTATAATTCAATGAATCCTGTTTTACTGTTTCTTTACATTAATTGGTAATCTAATTTTATTGAGTAGAAGCTGATATATTGATTATTTAACAAACTGATAACTTTCCACTGCATACTGTAAAATACTGATCTGAACATTTGTTTTGTTAATTTTAGCTTATTATGGTTGATGTACACAATTCTATCCATGCATTTGATCCTTTGAATATTTATCCTCGATCACATGATCTCATATAATTCGGTATTTATCAGATACCTAACAATGAGAGAAAATATTTTTTCTTTTCTTCTAACAATGGAGATTTTTAAATAGATTATAGTAGCTTAGTTTTACACTAGAATTTATATAAAATTTTTAACACTAGAAATGTGCAACCTTTAAATATCTATGTCATAACTGCATTAGGAAATTATTTTAGAAAAATATATGTTCAGAGAATATAATGAAAATTTCAACACAAATAAAAAGTAAACATACGAAATTTTTCGGTTTTTCAAAAGAAACAAAAATTAGCTAAATTTAGAATAAGCCTGATCTTTTGAAGCTGAAGAAATTCTACAAGTTTGATAAAAAATTATATACTAATTTATTGAATGTTCTCAAATAGTCGAGATAGTATTAGAACATTTTGAAAGAATTTAATTTTATTTTGGGTGAGTTGAAGAGGACATCAAACTTTTCTGAAGACAAGAATAAAAACTGCTTTTTTTTTCATGTTTGGAATCAAGTAAGATATATTAATAGAAATTTAATGAATATACACTTATGTTTATTTTTAAGGTTTTCTTAGTTTATTCAAAGTAGTAGAATGTAATGAAGTATCATTATTATAAGCTTGTTAACTTTAAAAACTAATTCAGATGCATAAATCTTAGATGCATGCAAAGAAAACATTTAATAGCATATGAAAAAAAAAAAAAACTTAATTTGCATTATATTATTTATTACTTCACCCATAATTTTGCTCTGTTTTGTTAGAAAATCAAATCAAATAAAACTCTACAAAAAAGATGTTTGAAACCCTTTCAAACTCACATTACTCAATTGATAAGGTTAAATGAAAAAACAACGAATTTCTTTTCTTGAACAAAAACACTCAACTAATAGTAAAAAATATTAAAATATAGATGAATAAGTTAATAATACATGAAATTATTTGAGTGCAATGAAAAAAAGAAACAAGCTGAAAGTTAAGATTAGACTCATTGTTTATAAATTTTTAAAAAATTTAGCTTTACAAGGGTATCTTAAGATCACATTTTTAATAATAATTCATGTGAAATTATTACGCATCAGAACAAACAAATGCATCGATTATAACTAAACAGAAAACTATCACAAGAAAAAAAGGTAAGTGAAGTTTCTTTAAAAAAATGGAAAGATTTAGAAATTACAACCTATCAATAGAAGTTCTTATTAAGTTTGAGAAACAAAAGCTTCGTGATCAAAGTTGGCTTAGACTAATGTGGAGTAAACAAAGCAATAAAACAGACGATAGTGTTTTAAAATTTAATTTTAATACTTGTTCTTTAAATTACAAAAAAAATCTATTTCTGAAATTGTATTAACAGTTTTTTTATTAAGAAACAAACAAACATATATTTAATATAAATGATAAATACACTTTTTTTGCGACACTCATCACTGAAATTAGATCTAATTCTGTCGTGTCGCATTTTAAATATTATCAGGTCAAATTTAAGCAAATTTTTATGCTCTGGACGTTTTATTTCAGGTATGTCTGTTCTCAGGGTTCCATGGAAGACTTGTGGATCCCAGTAATGATTATAATGTGTTGTGAAAATAAAATAAAATCGACTTAATTGATAACTGTTTTAAAAGGAGCTTAAGAGAATAAACGGTCTTGGTAATTTGTAACAGCTCTTCTTTCATCCCTGCATCCTTGCCTATTCTTTTCAGTTTTTTTTTTTTTTTTTTTTTTTTTTTTATCAGTTCATCATTTTCGTGAATTCTTGAAATTCTGAATTGAATTCTAAGGGTCCACGTATCATTTGAGTGTGTGTGAACGTACTTCCTTACATGCGTGTGTGCTACATGATGATGTTTATTGATATTTTTCTTTTATTAGATATTAATTCGCCCTCAATTTGACATC
The DNA here is from genome assembly GCA_019974015.1 of Nephila pilipes. Classification (NCBI taxonomy): domain Eukaryota; kingdom Metazoa; phylum Arthropoda; class Arachnida; order Araneae; family Nephilidae; genus Nephila; species Nephila pilipes. Next base: position 1,496 of record BMAW01042298.1, on the reverse strand, counting down.
ATTTTATTTTACTTCTAATGCAGATTGCGTGCAGGAAATAATAAGAATTACTATACCTATTTTCCATTTGCTTACGAATCTCTCTGACGTAAACCTTATTGATTTCGATTGGCTACAATTCCTTTCAGCAAATAGAAGTTAATTATATTTTGAGGAAGGCTAGACCTCTGAAATCCAATAAGAAGACCGAACATTAAAAAGTGATGAGTAAATTTCCGATAGTTCCCATTAAACAAATGCCATTTTCTCAAAGTAAATTCATTTTTTGAAATGAATAATTTATGTATTTTGCTCTTGTATATTTAACTATCAGTTAGTTCCATCTATTTCATATAAGCTCCTTTGTTAAATTATATGCGCTTTAAAAATCAATTTTCATCGTGTAATTTTTTTTTGTGTGCAAAAAGTATATAATCAATACTATAATACAAGATTATTGAGATTTATTTGTCCAAACATATTTCTCTTTTATTTGTATATATTATAAGAAATTATATATAGTCGTATATGAGCACAATTTGTACATTAATTAGAAATGAATAATTCCTTGGAAACGGTTTATCATTTTAGATCTACAACACAGTCTTTAAATCATATTTCCAAAGTAGCTACAAGTTACTTGTATTTATTGTAAGGAAATATTTTTTGTTACCCCTAAAATCATAAATGTTGTTTATTTTTCTTGAAGATTAAGAATTCATCTAACTTCATAATGAGAAAGAAGCCCGCTCTTATATTTATAACAGAGGTACACCTACTTTAATATTTATCCGTTTTTAGAGCAAGAAAAATTCTAAATAACGTCGAATTATTTTTATGATATGATGAAATGAACATGCATTGTAAATAGTCGTATATGAAAACAATATGAGTCGTATATGAGCATAATTTGACTGAACTTGTGAACATACACAGAATTAAACTTTTCTTTTTGTAGTCATAAGTTAGGGCTGGGAAATCTGTAGTCTTTTGGTCATCAAGTGAGTTCTTATGAATGAATACAAACTTTTTAGAAGAAATTTCTTTAGTTTTACTAGATGGAATTTTCTTTTAAAAAATAATTAAGTCATTCCTTTTAACTTTATTATCCATCTCAGTTAAGACTAATATAAGCTGTGAATTCAAATTTTACTTTGACGTCATGTAAAATTTACCTAGGCACTTCCTGTGTTTATGGTATTTTTGCTTTAACTTAATGAAAACGCACACTGTTTCTCCCCTTAATAAACATTTTTCCATCTTAGATTGATTAAAATTAAAATATTTTTATATTACTTGAAGTTCTATTTTATATTACTTGAAGTTCTATTTTATATTACTTGAAGTTAAAATATTTTTTATTACTTATATTTACTTGAAGTTCTTTTTAGACCACAGAATAAATTAATATAGTCTTACAAGATTATAAATAATTTAATTTGACCTGGAAAAGATTTTCCCTATTCTTACTGTATCTTTAAAGCGGTTTTTACAACGTTTTTCTGAATTTCACTTGG
>BMAW01042287.1:0-11187 GCA_019974015.1 Nephila pilipes | reverse complement strand
ATATATATACATTACTTATATATATATACACCCTTGAGCAAATTAATTGAAACAAACCTGGAAAAAATAAGAAAACTAAGATGAAATGCTATTTTATATAAATTTATTCCAAATCAAAATTTCTTATTTCGTAACATGATCCTTACGACTCTTTATTAACAATTAGACACAATTCTGCATCGATATCACTAATTTTTTACAATTATTTATAATATTTGAGTCTTTGTACCACACATGAAATAGCGCAGTAATTAGCTTCTCCGTAGTTGTACAGTCTATACTTAATAGGCGATTCCCGCTTATCGTCCAGAGATTCTCTATTGGGTTGATATCAGAAGAGATTCAATATCGTTCCAATGTCTCAATTTGATTCTCAGACATGAATTTCTTGAAATTTTTGAACGTATGGCATGAGGCTAAATCCTGTTGAAAAATCCTCGTTCTATCAGGTTATCATTCCTTCAACTCTGGAACAACCGTTTTATCCAGGATAGTAATAATTTGAAGAGAGAGAATCATACTGTCAACAGGGTGCAAAGAATCAAACTCAATGTAACCGAAACAACCTTAAAATATATTTTGTGGTTGTTTAACAAATTAGTTAATGTGGTAATCCCGAACCTTTGCGCCTGTCGATCTTCACATATGTTGAGTTTAATGACCTTGAACTAAAAAATTACTTTCGTAGCTAAATAGCACTTTTCTCCAATTTTCGACAGTTCAATCCATAAATTGTAACGCCCACCAAGTAGCTCTTTTTATTCATTGCTTGCATCAGAAGCTGTTTCTTCACATGCCAAACGGCTGCAAGATTAAGCCTCTTAACAATAGATGAGCTAATATTTGTTCCATGCTCTTTCAAATATCTCTATTAAGTTAAGCACTATTCTTTCGAGGGAATGTTTTACATTATGTAAGTAGAAAAGTGTTGATTTTTTTTCTGCCTCATTTTCCTCTCCGCTTTGGAGATATGGATCCTGTTTCTGTATTTTGTTTTAGATACGGCTCACAGTTGCAATTTTAAAGCCAACAATCTTCGAAATCTCTCTATAAGCCTTTGACGTATGTTTGGAAAGAGAATATATCTTTGTACGTTTCCGCGGCGTCACATAATCTCCGACGACAGTAAACTCTCTACTTATGTGATCGTAACTGGAGCTTTCATCTATGTTCAAGTTCCTGCGCATGCGCTCTCGGAACCCTGATTTATGGAAATTGTTGTTAGGCAAAGAATTTATTAATCCGACCTCTATTTTAACATATTTTAGTATGATTGTTCAAGAATGATAGAAATTATTTTAAAATTCATGAAAAAACAGTTTGTTTCAATTAATTTGCACAAGGATATATATATATATATATAAATGGACGCACGGTCCGATTGGAATGAAATTGCATATGCAAAGACATTAGGATCCAACATGCAAATGATTGTAGTGTCCATTGAAAGAATAGGGGAAGTCAAAGCGCATCGGAACTGTGCATTCAGCAGGTATATAAAAGGAGCGATTTTTAATAGGATGGTCAACATTTCGGTTGCATTTCGATTATGGAAATCTTACGTCGGTTGTAATACAGCACACACGTGCACATTACGTGGAGATGTCAGAGTTAATATAAACTGCTGTTTGTAGAAAATGCAACACCATGAAGGAATCATCAGAATCAAAAGAAATTCGCAGCAAATGTCAATTATAGGATATTATGCAAATTAATAAAGTTTCAGAGCCATCGCGCGTGCGCGGCGCGCGCAGCGCCCTCTGAATTGATACTGAAAGCGTATAAATAAAGTGCTGTAGCGGGACGTTGAAAAAAGTCTATGATTATTTGTTTGTGGCAAACGTTTAGTGAGACCTGAGTATGCCTCCACGACGGAAGAATAAGAAATTCAAGCAACTTACGGAGTTTGAACGAGGGAGGATAATCGGCCTTCGAGAAGGAGGATTTTCCTATCGCGCAATAGCAGCTCGTATGCAGCGGAACAGTTCCACAGTGATGCGAGTTTGGAAGCAGTGGACCGACGAGCACCGAACAACTCGAAAAACAGGCACTGGACGACAGAAGGTGACGTCAGAGCGCGATGATCGACACCTGCTCCGCATAGCGGTGAATGATCGCACAGCTTCCTCCAGGCAGCTGGCAGCACGTTGGTCTACTGCTACAGGTGTACAATTGTCGGCTTCGTCAATTCGTCGTCGTCTGCTGCGCCGTGGATTGCGTGCAAGGGTGCCTTTATACAGGATTCCCCTCACGGCGAATCATCGACGGCTGCGTCGGCAGTGGGCTCTTGAGCACAGAGACAGGCGAGCTGATTGGCACCAAGTTGTCTTTTCAGATGAATCACGCTTCAATTTGTGGACCCATGATGGCCGTGTTCGTGTTAGACGTTATGCCGGTCAACGCTGCCTTCCTGAGTGTATTATTGAACGACATAGTGGTCGAACACCCGGAGTTATGGTCTGGGGTGCGATTTCGTATCATGGACGATCCAATTTGATACGAATTGAGGGTAATCTCAATAGCAACAGGTACGTCCGTGAAGTGCTACAGCCCGAAGTCGTTCCTTTCCTTCAAGGCATCCCTGGAGCTATCTTTCAGCAGGATAATGCACGCCCACATGTTGCGCGGACTGTTCGAGACTTCTGTTCAGCACAACGCATGCAACTTCTTCCTTGGCCTGCTTATTCACCGGATATGTCGCCTATTGAGCACGTGTGGGATATGGTTGGTCGGCGTCTCGCTCGTGATCCGCGTCCTGCAGTTTCCAAAGACGAACTTTGGTTGCGCATACAAGCGATATGGAATTCTCTTCCTCAAGCAGATATTCAACATCTGTTTGACTCCATGCCACGTCGTATAGCAGCACTTATTGCAGCGCATGGTGGCTGCACCAAATACTGATTTCGGACGCTTAATTTGTTTCTTTTGTTTTGAAAATTTCATCATTTATTTGTATCAGTACAAGTCGTTTCTGCATTAAATTTCATTTGATTCTGATGATTCTTTCATGGTGTTGCATTTTCTACAAACAGCAGTATATTATTTAATATGTTACTACTAATAATATAATATATTACTTAAATCATTGATATATTATACGGATGTATGGCAAGCATAATATATTACTTTTTGAGCCTTTTATGGAAACATGGACAGTTAGAGATGAAGGGAAACTAAAAAATGTTGAGGGAGCTGCAAAATATATAAAATGCGCCGTGAGGTTCAATGTACACAGAAATAATAAAAAAAAGCCTATATATTTATTGGCTATGACTTAAAATAGATATATTCTAAATGGAAGGGGGGGGTGTCTAATCGACTCAAACAATCCAAAAGTAACTTTTTTTAACAGGGTACGAAGATTAAAAAAACCTAATTTACTAGCAAATGTTAATTTGATAGTAATGTGTATACATATTTAACAATAAGAAATATAAATAGCATTTAATTTTGCGAAAATAAGAATTAATTATTTTTCCATTACCTATAAATAAAATAACGAAAGACAGAGAGAACGCTTCCGATAATGACTTAACAATGTTACTTTTGGTTCTCGATGGGTTTCTCGAAGTGTGTGTTTCTTTTCAACATTATCGAAGTTATGTGATTAATTATTCAAACTCCTTTATTTGTTATCATGTTCAAGCCATTTATTGCGAAACGCCCATGTCATCAATCAAATATTTAAAAAAAAAAAACCTTTTTTATACGAAAAACAATAAGCACATTTAGCAATCATTCTTTTCTCACCAGGAACCATAAAAAAGTTCCATATTTTTTTGGTATATCTAATGAAAAAAGTTGCATTTCCCAGTTGTATAAAATGAAATGTTTTCTTATAATAGATTTACATAAATAATCGTTTTTTGTGTATGCTTGAATATAATGCCAAATCTCCACCAAATTTATTTGCATCCTCAATATTGTAATTTATTAATAGAGAATACTATATTTTTTCCATATTTCTGACAAATATATTTCATTTTAACAATGTGAATATTTTTGGAAGTACTTTAAGTTTAACGTTTATGTACAGCTTCGATTCTAAGTTAAATATATGGGAATAATTCAAACTATTTAAAAACGATTATGATGTCAATGTATTAAAGAGCGGGAACTTCTGTTACGAATTAGATTTTAAAAAAATCCTTTTCGAAAGGGCTTAAACTAATATCAAGATTAGGAAAAAAGAAAAAATAATATCTTTTTCAAGTGTATTGATTTTTTTATTACATGGACATTAAAGGAAATTTTATTGTTTTTGAAAAGGAATTTTATATTTCATTTAAAAATATTAAGCAAGCGGTAATGTTTCCCTGTATTCAGATTATGCTTGACAGATTTATCATGACAGTCATTAATGATAAAAAAAAAATTAGAAGCTGAAAGATATTACTGAATTTTTCCAATTTTTTATAGATTTTAAAAACCCTGACTTACAATTTTAGACTACCTTAAATCAAAAGAATTAGAAAAATGCACGCATGAAATATAACTAAAATTTGAAAAAAAATTAATTCAAACAAAATTTATCCAGTATTGAAAAACACGTTGACGAGAGATATATTTTATGACCTTAACAGTAATTATCTAAAAGCTAGTAATATCATCCATGTATATTAAAATTAAAATTAAAAAACCAGTAGTACCAACAGTAGCCCAGTAGTGCAAAACCCAGGGGTGCCCAAGTTGTAAATTGACCTTCCCCAAAAAAAATGTTTTTTTTATAACAAAATTGTTAATTCAAGTAGAAAAACTAAAACAAAAATTAAGAAGATTAAAAATAATTAAAAGAATAAGAAAGCACGTTCTACAAAAATAAAAATAAAAACTATAAAAAAAGAAATTTGTTCAATTTTATTATTTTTACATCTAGAATTCATCTTTTTAGAAATCTAATCGGATAATCAGTTTTAATGATTATATTAGAGAATACTTTGAATATCTAAAGCTCTATTAATTAATTTAATATTATGTAGTTTATAATTATATAATATATTTCTATAAAACAAAAAACAATAATTGCTTCGAATCAAAGACACTTAAATTGCCAAATCAAAGGCACTAAAATTGTTGAATATTTTCTCTCTCTTTTGCCAAACATGTTACTACACATCATTTGATCAGCAATTTTAATATAATATATAATTATCCAGTTTCACGAATACCTTATTAGTTTGTGTTAAGCTAAAATAAATAGGATTATGAGTTAAATCGGGTTTAAATTTATTTTGAAAAACAATTGAGTCATTAGTATATCTAAACAAAGTGTAATTATTATTATCTATAAATCTCCGTTCATATAAGTATAAATACATTTTAGGAAGACTATTACTATCAGGACCAAGTCATGGTATCCTTCAAATTTATATATATTTTTATTATTATATACATTATAACTGTCTTTTAAACTAATTTAACTAGAAATTTAATTTTTTTATGAGAAACAGAACTATTAGTAATTAATTTGTTTAACTATATAAAACTTTATTTAAATATTCAATTCATTCATAGTTGTGTGATGGGTAAATCTCTTAACCATAAACATATTTAACAGTTTTATATCTATTTATTTCAATAACTGTCAGCTCAAAATCATCAGTAATTTTTTGTAAAATATTTTATGAAAATTTACTTGCTTTAGTAAACAGATAATAATGCTAATTTAATGTCACTTTATTTTCTTAAGAATATTAGTTGTAGTTCTAAATTTATTAGGCACTTTTTGAATTTTGGGAGCTAAAGAAAACATAAGAAATCTTCATATTATTCACGATATAACCTCTCACTCTTCCCTCACTCAAAGTTTTAATCCTTTCAGAACTTTGATTAAATATTTAAGCTCTAACACTATTTGTAATTTTAAAAAGATATTATTAAAAAAATGCTAATTAGTCAATGTAGTATAAAGTTTTTTTTTGCAGATACTTGTAATGGCAAAATTTTTCCTGGAATTTTTTCGACATAACATCTGCTAAGGTTATCCTGGGTGTTTTTATTGAATGTTTTAGAGCTTTAATGTTAGTTCTCTCAATAGCCTAAAAATTTAAATGTTTAAGGTCTTCATTATATGTTTCATATGGATATGTTTATGCTGTTTGTATATTCTCTAATAGTTTCACTGTATATGTTTAATGACATATATATAAGACACATCAGCCGAAAATTTATTAATATATTAAAAAAAAAAATTCTTAATGTAATTATTAGTATTAAAAATAGGAAGTCCAAAATGTATTCCTTTATTTATGATATCACTAATATTTCTATCTCTTACAATGTTTAAAATAACAGTAATCATATACTGATAATCATAATTTATAAATTCCTGATAACCTATTCATTTGCGTTTATCACTGATAAGTAGGTCTTAAGTATGTGTAATTATAGTTATGTATTATACGTTCCATATTTTTCTTACTCTTAAAAGTATTTATTATTATTTATATTATAAAAGTAAATTAGTTTTTAATCTTATTAATAATAATAATGCTACAATTGATATTATACAATTGTTCATTAACTGTTCAGTATTCAATTTTTATATATTTAAGTTAAATTTTTTCTATATTATATTTAGTAACTAATCATTTAGTGAGGCCTAGTATAATTTATATAAAGTATGTGTGTAAACAAGAATTTTCTATTTTATTTTCATTATCAATAAATTTTCCTAATATTTAATTTTTTTTCTTTTATTGATACAAAAATTATAAATATTGAAGCCTTTACTGAAATTAAAGTTAAAGCATAATCAATTTTATTTAACACCAACCCTGTCCATATATATACACTGGTTATCATAAATTAAGGAAAATTCACAAAAATCGCGATAACTCAAGAAATTACACATGGAATTTTATGAAGTAATTCTACTAACATACAAATCAATAATAGTAAGGTATTAAACAAATATTAAAAAGAAATTATCAGACATTAATAGTAGTATAGAAATTATATACTACGTATAAAATAAACAAATTGAAGTATCGGTTTGCAATAGAAAAAAAAAGTACCTTTAATATGGAATATGATTGCCTCTAGAGCTACTACAGCACAAAACAGCGATGTGTGATGCTTTCATTATGCGGTGGTCTATCAGTTCAATAGGAAGTGAGAGCCATTGCTTTGTAAAAGCAGATGCAAGCGGTAAGTGGTCTGAGGGGCGGATTGATAGTAAGATACACGCCTCCCTAGAGCATCCCAAACGTGCTCTCGATAGGATTCAAGTCCGGGATCGAGCTGACCACTCCATGTATGCAATTGTTTCGTTGAAGATAATCAATAACAATGCGAGCTTCCTCTGTGTGGTTCATTATCGTCCCGGTGGTGCTAATCACCAATCGCCCCGGTACATGGGCGCACATAAGCATCAAGGATGTTGCTGTCTCGATAAACCTGAGCATTCACGGTTCTTGAAAGACATGAGGTCTGTGCCTCCTATGATATGCCTCCCCCAAAACACAGACACTGCCTCTCTTCCGTATGTGCATCTCTTCACGGATGTTTGATGGATGATAACGGGTCCCAGGTTCTTCCATATCAAAATAACGCCTACTGTCACTTCTAGACTAAACCTGACTCATCCGTAAAGAGAACAGGCCTCCATTGATCTGATGCCCAGGATGTTGTCGGGCCCACTGCAAACGGTCTCTCCTATATGTGATGTGAGCGGCACGCAAATGGTTGGTCGTCTCGCATACAGACCACCTTCGTGAGCCTTCTGCACAGTTGACGCTGACACCAACCTTCCGGGTGGCTGCAGCAAGAGAGGATCTAAGATGTCGAGAAGCGGTTCTATTCCTGCGCACTTAATGTCAAATATCGGTCATCGGCACTGGTCGTAACAGTTGGCCGTCCTTGATTGAACCTCCAGATGCCGAATCTGTGGTTTGAAATTGCTCTAAAGTCTATGAACCACAGATGGATCTCACATTTAGCCATTCACAATTTCTGATTTGACTTGCCCTGCTCTAGTCTCCCGATGGCTCTCCATCGTAGTTCTTCAGGCAAATGATGCCTAGAGATCATTATTACGAATTGGCTATCTCAGATTTTCAATGTCGCAATCACAGCAAAATTTGTGTGCTTTCTCAAACTTGACTTTTATGTCTGCAGATGACGTAAGCCGAGTAGCGTCACTAATTTGCATATTGCAATTTTACTCAGCTACTCTTTAGTGGACAAACATATGCAAATTTTGCACGGTTTGGCTTACTTTGAAAAGAGTTATCGCTATTTTTGTGATTTTTCCTTAATTTATGATAACCAGTGTATATATATATATATATATATATATACTGGAGTGCAAAACTTAAGCAACAGGTGGTTTCTTTTTTTTGCCATAACTCCAAGAGAAATCATCTGAAAGACATGAAATTCAGAAATGCGAGACAACACTTTTTACTTAAACAATGATGAAAGCAAATTTGCTCAAAAATGAATACAATGCATATAGTATGGAATCAAACAAAAAAAGACTTTATTGAACGCATAGTATCGTTACACATGATTGTCTGTCCAAGAGGAAGAACAACAAACAGATTTTTCTTAGTATAGGATATACCCTCCCCTTACTGTTATGGTTGTTTTGCACCGTCTCTCCATACTCATCACCAGATTGTCCAACAGTTCTTGAGGTAAGAATTCCCATTCCTCAATCAGCATATATTTCAGTTGTTGGGTGTTCCCCGGAGGATGTAATCGTTCCACAAGGAGTCTCCCCAAAGTTCCCACACATGTTCTATGAGATTAAAATCAGGGGAGAGCGCAGAAATTTCCATTCGTGTGATATCTTCACTTTCCAGTAGCTGCTGAAAATGAGCAGTCTGGTGTGGCCGTGCATTGTCATCCATAAAACGAACTATGAACCATTAGCACATCGGAACAAATGCACGTAGAGAAGGATCACCTCCTTACAATAGGGATCCCCGGTTACAGAACCTCTGTCGAAAACGTTGAGCTTAGTCCGCCCGATCAGCATAAAGCCTTCCCAGACGACAACTCCAGGACTGCCGGAACGGTCTCTTTTCGTGATGTTACTGGGATGAAACCGCATCCCGACCTCACTCGTAATAAACTGGCGTTGAGAATCGCTTGTGTTTCTGAAACGACTCTCACCCGTAAAGGGGACACGACTCCATGGATGACATGTCTTGTTTTTGTGCTCCTTACACCTCTCTAAGCATTACCGCCGATGACCAACTTTCAAAGGGATGCAGCTTTCATGACGGCAGACGAATGTGCAACCTTTGTGAAGGTGTCTGGCCACAGTAATTCGCGACACTTGTCACCCTGATACTGTACACAGTGGCTGAGCAATGGCGCTTGCTGACAGGTATCGGGGTCTTTTTATCTGCAGGATGATATATTAGTCATCCACTGCAGTTGTTTTCCTAAGGTGCCACTACCAACCTTTCTGACAGCTATACCTATGGTTTGGAATTTTTTGCATCCGTTCAAAAATGCACGGTTTGTTGATTCCGAATTTTTCACCTGCACTGGTCAAACAACGCCCCTCCTCTAGCTTTCCGATCCTTCTTCGTTGTGTGAAATCATCCAGGTAATTTCTTTTAGCCATATTTCACTAAATAACTCATTTACACTTGCAGCGAATGTCTTCAATTGCGCCTCCATTTTTCGTTTATTGTAGTCTTCAGCGCAGTGCGCGAACCACACACGTTTAGTATACACTCACGTCACCTATGACGTTTTGTTCCTGACATTTTAAAATACGCATGAACCTTTCAACTGAATTGCGTGTTCATTGTACTGATTGTATTAACCCCTTTTCTACAATTTCGTGGATTTGTGCTTAAAATTTACATTGTTGCTTAAGTTTATATTTGTATAACACATCAATCAATAACTCCCGAGACTAACCCAGAGATGGCGCTCGTAGTAAACCAGTAACCAGGTCTTTCTAGAGTACTAACCTTTGCTTGAAACGTAATCAAAATTTTAAGTCGATAGAAACAGCTAGGTTATCGAGGTTGGGTAAGAATCGTTTTTTGTAGCTTGTTTAAAAAAAATGGAAAAAACCGAGTTTCGTGTTCTGATAAAACATTGTTTTTAATGGGTAAAAAACACCGTGCAAGCGAAACAATGGATTGAAAATGTTACGGACTCTTGTCCATCAAAACAACCATTTGTCGGTGGTTTGCCGAGGTTTAAATGTGAGTCGTACCGACACAAATGACATGGAACGCTCGGAGTAGACTAATGGAAGCCGTTCTTACCGGAGAAAATGGAATTGAAGTGACAAAATTATAATGAAAGATCGTAAAGTGAAGCTCCGTGAGATGACACAGATATCATATGGAAGTGTTACTGAAAAGGTTTTTCAGTAAGTGAAAAGGTTTTTCTTGTGAATTATACTTGATTGTCCGATGGAACAAAAACAGCAACGAGTCGATGATTCAGAAAGCTGTTTATCGCTATTTACTCGCGAAAACAAAAGATTTCTTGCGAAAAAAAAAAAAAAAAGAAAAAAAAAAATTGGGAAAAAAAAAAAAGATTTGGAAAAGCGTTGGAACGATTGTATCACCCTAAAAGGTGATTAACAAAAGGTGTTATGTTGATGAATAAAAAAAAGTGCAAAAAAATGTTTTTCAATGTTAGATCAGGAGTTATTGATCGATGTGTTATGTATAGAATGTTCTTAGTTTTAACTCTGTTTTACATATTTCATTCTGTTAATTTTTTAAACAAAAAATTGGCGATATTTATGCATAAAAAGGTTTACGCTTTTATTTAAATAATTAATGACAAACGAAAACTAAACTGAAACATGGAATATTCGCGATTCATTTAATAATTAAAGGTTTTTATCCTGATTTTTTTATTTAAGTTCCTACTTCTTCTGTATCAAATGGAACGTGATTTAAAATTAAGTAAACTTCGGAAGAGGAGTGAATAAATATATGAGTTTGGATATATGTATATTAAACTATGTAATTAATAATTTCACAAAAGCATAACAAAAAACCATCTCATGCTAATTATTGATTTTTCCATTACTTACGTAGGCAAAAAAAAATTAATTTTTTTCATTAAGATTTCTGAAACATACTTCTCTTTCATACCTCCTCATTTTTTACGGAAGGAACGGATACCATATATATTTTACGATGTTGTTCCTTAAATATTTTTTTTAAATAAGCAGAGTTGAATATTGTTGTAGAGAGA
>BMAW01042281.1:0-12077 GCA_019974015.1 Nephila pilipes | reverse complement strand
GGTTTTTGCAGATCCGACACTGATTATTCTTTTGGAATAACTTCCAATTTCTCCAAAAAAAAAAAAAAAAAAAAAAAAAAAACCCGATTAATTACGATGATTCATTCCAATCTATAACATCAATCAATTTGTCGTTATCCTGTATCTCCCTTTTGTTTCCTTTCAATTCTATATCGCTTATATATTACTATCCTTAATTCAATTTTCACATTACACTTCTTAACTTCTTCTAAATTACCTAACCACATTTAATTTCGGTTTAATTTTATGCAATTCAAATTACAAAAATGTCTCCGAGATTAGTGAAGAGAAAATTGAGAAAATTCCTACGTCGCAACACTATGAAAAACAGTAGAAAAAAAGACAGCTTTCATCTAATTTGTGTGATAAAAAAAGCTATTTATTTAACTCCTTATTCTATACACAGAAATATATATATATATTAAAAAAAAAAAAATATTTTGAAGTTTTATATTGATAGAAAAAAAAAATCTTAGCATTTTAAATATATTGCCTTCATGAAAATAAAAGCCGAGAAAAGGCATTTTAAGATTTTGAAGGTCATGTAATAATTTGGGACGTTTTTAGAGAAAAACTAAGCAACTAGCCTAATAGAATAGCTAGAGCAGGCCTGGCCAACCTGCACCCGCAGAGCTGGGTCATTTGAATAAACATTTAAACTTTAAATGTACATAAAAGCACCAAAGAACATTCCACCATAAGTCGTTCGTATCATATATCATCATGGGAATATCTCACTACCTGACTCAACTTTTATCACAATTTTTTTTAATCAGAAACAATTGCAAAGCTTAAAAAGCGCTCGGACCATCTAGTGCGATTGAGCAATACACAATGCATAACTAACTAGCAAACTTACTGAAGAGCGCGGATGTGCATTACTAGACTTAGGGAGGGAATGCGACACGTGGTACATGCGAAATAGCAGCAGCCAGTCTGTCTGCAGCATGCCTAATATATTTGACGCAGAAACGTATTGTTCCAGACAGACAGACTGACTGCTCGGTGTCCTTTGATCGCTTATAATTTAGCGCCAGCGTTATGTTGTTACGGTAGGAAAGTATTTTTTTTTTTTAAATTGTATTTCGTGAAAATATATTTAATTCAATAAAATGTAATTTCCCTTAATTTGTAGCTGAATGTTTTTGATTTCTCTTATGAGGTTCGGGAGGATTAGTCACTTCTCAGTACTTAAAAGTTGTAGTTTTATGTGAGAAATTGAATCGGCATCGAATACATTACTTGTGCGCGCGCACACACACACACACACAGTACATATAATGCTGCCCACCTTAATAGAATGTGTTTCCAATGTGGCCTGAAGTCTTTTAGTTTGGACAGGCCTGGGATAGAGGCACAAAGTTTGCATAGTAGTCATTTTGAGTACTGTGTCCCTATTTTTGAAGCTTAAAATTATATGAGCATAAAATAAATGTGGCACAAACATGAAACAGATGAAGGGGAGGAACACAGGTGGGGAATCAGAGAAAAGAAGGGGGAGAGGTGCGTAGAATGATTTAGAGCACGTGCATTAAGATCGTCAAAAGGATTAAACGGCATGTTTATTCAAGAATCCGAGAGAGCGATAGCGTGTGTTTACCTTCAATGTCAAGATAAGGTTGGGCACCCTCTCTGACGTCTCGCATGTGTTCCCTCGCTTCATCATATCAAATAAACAGCCAAACGATCTATCTCCAAACGCGTGTTCCTACTTGCTTCTTTCTTTTTATTTCGAATTTCTATTCTGTCTGTTGCGCACTTTGTTTATTGCGAGTTCTTTTTTTTTTTATTTTCATTTTTTCTGCGTTTCGAACTTTTTATATCTTACTTGTTTTTAAAAATTTTCAGTATTTTTTTAATCTCATTTCACACAGTTTATTACATTTTTGTTGGGTAATTTTATTCTGTATCCGGAAAAATGGGTTTCATTTAAAACATATTTGTTTTAAATGTAAAAATAAGAAATTCATAGTTTTGTGTGTGTGTGTGTATAATCATAAAATAAAATTCGTTTTCTAAATTTTCCGTTTCACCCTTTCCTTTTTCAATTTAAAATTATGTGATTCAATTTGCGTCTGTTTGGAATTGCGTTATTGGTTGATGATTTCGAAATGTTATTTACTTTACGAGGGGTATCAAAATTTTTTAATAATAACTAAGAAATAACCGAGACACCTGGATAAAATTTATTCTGCATATTAATTGATCTTTATATTCATAATGTTGTATATGGGAGCCATTCATGTTAATTTGTTTGCTTTTAGGAAACCGTAGAATGAAGTAATCCGCACTATCGAAAAGTTTTAATTATTATTCTGAGGTATAACAAAGCTTTGTGACGTTGGGCTATTCGCGATTTTCTCTTCACTAAACACGGGGACTTTGAACTGAATACAATTACAACTCCTTGCAAGCTATGAAACGTGATTAGATAAATGAGATAAAGCTAAAAAGAGATATTAATTAAATTAAGGAGTGATATATAAGCGAAATAGAATTGAAAGGAAAGAGAGAGGATAATGACAAGCTTTTAGATGTGTAGATTGGAGTGAATCGTCATAATTAATCATTTAAATTGAAAGCATTAGAAGTGACTCCTGATCAGAATAACAGTAGACAAAATTGCTGTAATCGAAAAGTTCTTGGATCGGAAGGAGTGATTTGGTAAGCTAAGACTATTATTTGAACATAAACCAGGATAAGCTGAGTTAAGAGGGATTTGATAGAGAGAGATCTTGCATATTCTATGATAGATAAAAAAGTGTGTTGTCTTTCTCTTACGTACCTACAATTGAAGTTCTAACTTATGGAGGGTTTAATTAGACTTTAAGATAATGAAGGATGGTCATTACAGCTTCGATTGTTACTAAAATAAATGAGATAGAAATTTAATTTTTATTTAATTTTTTCAAGACTTCTCTACATAGTCATTATCCAGATTTATTCATTCATCCCAGCGTTTCTTAACCTTTCGAAGGCCGTCAAATCAAACGAATCAAGACAAATAGCTGTCATTTACAACATTATGTACACAAGAATCAATTAACACGAAGGACACATTTTATCCATATATCTCGGTTATTTCTTAGTAATACCAACTAAAGCTTTATCGTATCGACTCCTATCTCCATTTCAATTTCTTCCCTACATTTATTTTCCAATATTTGTTTATTCATGATTTTTTTTTTTTAAAAAAAAACTCTTCGATCATTTATTCCAAAATAATTTTATTTTAAATTAAGGGGGGGGGCTTGCTTTTTCAAAACATACAAACATATTACGATAAAATAAGGTAAAGTAATACAAATTTATTATGATTAAGGGTAGGGAAGATACTTCTGCTCACAAAACAAACATTCTTTGACTGGTTCAGGCATATCGCCCTCACCCACCAGGGATTTAAAGTGAGTAAATCAGGCCTCCCAAAAAAATCCCCACTTCTATATTTTTTAAGAACCTCCAAATAAATTACAAGGTAATACAAAGCCTTGATGAGGTTACATGATGCAGAATGTCAAAACAGTGAATATACAGATAAGTTAATTATAACTCTAATGAGAGAGTTTACTAGAATATTAACATTTTTATAATTTAGATAAAACAAACCTTTCACCTTCGGCGTTTGAGGGTTGTCGACACCGTGGAGGGGGAGAGAGGTGATCTAGGAGCAAAGTCGGCTCTGTAATGGGTCCGGGGGCAAGAAACCATTTTGGGGCCATAAATATTTTGTAAAGTATAAAAGAAAACTACAAACACGAACATATACTACAAATGTATGTTTATTTAATGAATAATTTTATTTATGCTAATACGTTAATTACTTCAGAAAAATTACAATTTTTTGCAATAGCTTTTTCGATACTTAATATAGCAAGTACAATTAAGTGTGCACATATGCTTAACTAAAACGCTTAGTTTTGGTAGTGATATACTCCGAAGCTCCGCGAATCAAATAACAAAAACTAAACATTCGCATCATCAAGAATTGGCTTGAACAATGTCGAGTTTCAGAAATCTACAATAATAATGCTTACGATGAAATATGAATCTTGTCAAGTTTTCATGTGCAAGAGTACATTATTTTAGTTCATGATCAAGTTGAGACCCCTTCAATCGCGGGTTTTTGGTGCATAGTATCCGCCACCGAGTTTACATCAGCCAATGTGATGATAAAAATCTTGTTCATATTTCGAATTTCTTTGGCAAGCAAATTTGTATATTCATTGTTCTTTATGTTGACATATGAAGGTCACGAGATTTTTTTTCATTGTGTTGTTGTTTAATATATACCGCATACTTCCGCATACAAGAAGATTTTCAGATAAGACGAGGTAGAAATTTTTGTCAAAATCTTATAGGTTTAGTGCTTATCTGTTGACGACGGTGCCTAAATTATCAACCTATAAATTTAGTTTACATCAACGATCATCATCTGGAGTAAAATTTATTTTTTTGTATCTGGCTGCACTGCCTATAGAAACTCATTTCAAATCACAAAATAACATGTACTCTCGAACAAGTTTATTAGCCACGGAAGCCTAGTGGTCATGGTCACAAACAAGCGGCTGGTGTTGTTTCGTAAAATCATGGGTTCGAGTCTTGACGCTACTAAAAATTCGCCGTGGAGTGGAGTGGATACACGTTAAATCTGTTAAGGCTCCAAGTCTTCCCATTGGCAGTGTGGGTAAGTTTGTAGAAGGAAGTACCGCCAGCTCAGGTGTTATTTTCGTCACTTGACCGAGACTCAAAATTACAAGTTCCGTCGCCTTTAGCCCTCTTGCTTTGCTTCTAAGTTCATGTTAATAAACAATCAATCAATTAATCAAACAAGTTTATTTTCATGCATCTATCAGCACTGTCTATAAAAGCCCGAGTCGAATCACGAACTCGTATGTACCTCTAACAAATCCTTCGAAAAGAGTAGGATTTCGAATGCTACGGATGGCACTCAGGACGATTTGCTATGCGATACTGGTGACAAAGCGGAAACCGACTCGCTAGGTACACAATGGGATCCATATGACGAGCTTCTCAGCTACGAAAAAGATGATGAATTTAAGGAGTCATTTGCCGTAGACGATGAATGTGATGATTTTGTAGGATTTTAAATGTAGTGATGAGGGACTTTTTTTTATAACGGTTTTAATTTACATAAATATCAATCTAATTTTTTTTGTATCTGTTCTATAAAACGCCGCCGGATATTGGGGGACTTTTTTTATCATTCAATTATCATCTTATCTGTGGAAATGTATGGTTATCAAGCACTCACTTTTCACAAATATTTAAATCTTTATCAAAGGCTTTCGTTTAATATTATTTTCATTCGTAGAATGTCATTTTCAAAGTCCGCAGCGAAAAACAAGATTAACGAAGAAGAGAACTTCAAGGAAGATGGGAATCAATATACTTCTATTTAGAGTATTATAAATTTTTTGAATCTTATGACCTGCATCAATTAACGTGGCTTAAAAATACAATGATAGAATGTACGTTGAATACAAATTACAAGGAATAGTACAACTTTTGTGTTCGAATTAAAAAACGAAAATTACCATTATATCAAGAAATTGGGTGATTCTCGTGAATACAACGAGAGCAGGTTTTTTTAATCTCCGATCGATCTTTTAAAAAAATCAAACGCACAAAACTAGATGAAGTTATTACTAAGATATATGTACAAACCTGATTACTTTTCAATATAATCACAGCGAAGAGTCAGGCATTGGCCATATCGGTGGACGAGCTTTCCGATCTCCTCTTCGAAGGACATTGCCGCCAGTAATGGGAAATGGATCTGCACGTTGTTTCGAAGTCTCTCATTGGTCTGGAAGTTCTGGCCTTTTACTCACAGTCGTCGTTAAGTCTGACAATTCAACAAGCAAGACACGTTTTTCTCCACAAAACTGTTCCTGCTGTTGAAGGTGTGCTTGAACATACTTGTACCCTTATAACTCCTCCCTCGTGAACGTCGGTTCACCCGTCTTTAAATCGTATACACCTTTCAAGCACAACATCAGCGCCCATAAAGTTTTCACCAACTATAATCTCATTTTTCGGTGAATTTCAATACATTATTCTCATCGTGAAGAAAACAAATTACACTATGCAGCTCGCGCTTGACGGGAGTATTAAGTGTATCATCTTTATTTACGCACCTACAGCTAAGCTTGAAATGGAGATATGTAATCGGTAACAGAAAATGTTATAGTTAGAGAGATGCGTAGTCGCCCATTCCTCAGATCCATCTTCTACCACTTGTCTGCTTGCTTAGCAACTCGTTCAGAGGTTGAAAAAAAAAACGACACTCGCATTTATTCAAAAAGGACCAGCAATTGGACCCCCTCCCCACCATTTTACAGAAAAAAATTTAATTTTATCGAATTAATTATCATTGTTTTGAAGATAACATTTATGAATATGTTTATGACAAATGCTGTGTGTCACATAATGTCCAAAACTCTTGAAAAGTTGAATTATTTTTCTGCTCATATATTTTTGGGTATTTATCAGCAACTTTTCTCTTTTCAAATTTTTCTTCTTTTTTATAATTTCGAGCTCTCACCTCTCTTCTTCTTTATTATTATTACTTCGAACTGTGTTTTTTCTTCTTTTTGGTTTATTTCAGACTGTTTTTTTTTCTTTTGGTTTATTTCGAACTTTGTTTTCTTTTGCGTTTATTTCGAACTTTTTTCTTCTTTTTCTGTCACGGTTGCCGAGTGGGAGGAGGTTAACCATGATCGTCTTAAAAGAAGACGAGGAATGAACAGGGAGAGAGAGAAAAAAATCGTCTGACATTTGGGGAAGAGGAACAAACAATCGCGTTACTCGAGTTTGAGGGGAATCATTCCAGATGCTTTGCAGTGATGATGGAACGTCTGTGAAAGTACGCCCCGAAGAAGTCGTTCCACTTTAGAACGAAACCGAAGTGTGTACTTAACGTTACAGTCTCAGGGAAAAAACATTTTATAGAGAATTCACCTTTTTTTTCAATAAAAAAAAAAAAAGAAAAGAAAGAAAAAACCGCAAGGAAGTTGCAGTTTAAACAATTCTCCCTCCCCCCTACCGTTTAGTAAAGGAAAGTTTTAGCTTTGGTGTGTTATGTTCCTATTTCTACCTTTATTGAAATTGTAGAAATATTACAACATGTTTATTTATTTTTCTCAATGATGAATTTCATGCTTTATTTAGAAAAACATAAATTTACATAGTCATATATTGAGATTTAGTTTAGTTTAGTTTATATTAACGTCGCACTAGAAGCAACACGAGGGCTATTGGCGACGGACCTCGTAATTTTGAACCACGGTCAAGTGACGAGGACGACACCTGATATATATTGAGATAAAATTGTTTTAGTAACAACAATCTCATTTTCCCTCCAATACTTACATTTTACTTCCTTTGGTGTTTAGACTGTGCTCGTCTGATGTTAAAAATTTGGTACAACTTTCCATGTCAAAAAAAGCTCTTCTGTTTTAACATTGTAGCCGTTACTATTTAACATTATACTCTGATTTTACAATAGCGTTGACAGCTGTATATTTTAACATACCTAGTGTTTCAAATTTCGTTTCGAAAATAAAATATGATAAAAAAAAATAACAAATGCATCGAGAATGAGAAATGCAGTTTGCAGTTTAGAAAATGAGACATGCAGTTTGCACATTTGTAATCAACGTAGTGGGGGATTTTGTATGACATGGGGGGAAATTAGCTCAAAATATCGACTATAGAGGGTATTAGTGTAGATAATCCCACGAAAAAGTAGTTTGCAGGTCGCTTGCATAACTCAAAATTAGGATACAAACGCATTACAGAAAACTTTATTCACATTTTTAATGCATAAAAACAAGGATGTTGCGTGAGAATATTGCGATTTAAAAATACACTTAGTACCTATTCATGTCCATTCAAATTTGTTATCTTGGCATCATATGATGGTATACTGTCAAGTGTGGCTGCTGTCTTTAAATCAATGACGACAGAAGTTAAAACGCCTTAATAATTAGTCCGAAGGGGAATTCCCTTTGTTCTAGTAGCTAAGAGTACAGAAAACAGCGACCGGACAAGTTTTCTCCGGACCGGCAGATCGAAGATTCAAATCATCCCCATCATTCAAAGTCAACTGATCTCCTCACCCGATGTGACGGAAAAAACAACGCTCCCTCCAAAGTTGTGATCCAGAACATGAACACTAAATGGCAGCTCTGCTTAGAACTACAGGTTGCGTGTACCCTAATGCAAAAAAACCACTGTGTATCTACCTGAGACAACTGCACATGAATCACAACTAGTGATATACTCGCTAAGGAACAAGCATCAAATAGACATCTCCCCATCTCAACTATAGACAGCCAATGTTGTTAAATGAAAAACTGCATCAAAATGAAACTCAATACAGCAAAGAGGGGATTCATAACAACTGAAGCAATTACTAAAAAATCAATCTTTTCTACAAATATTGCTCAGAATGTTCTATTTGTACCCTCACGATGATGCTAGAAGGGGACTATGCGGTGCTTCCATTCAAAACAACGATGGTAGAAATGGAAACAGCTTAATAACTAGCTTAAGAGTGAATATCGCAAGGCCTGGTTGATAAGTGTGAGTGAGTGAGTGAATGTAAATTTTATTGGCGCAAGAGCCAGATATGGCTATGCTGCGCCAAACAAGATTAAACTGTGGTCTAGACGTGAAGTTGAAAAAAAGAAAAAGTGGTTGACAAGAAGGAGAGTCGAAAATAGAGAAGGATCGCTAGGGTATCCCGGGAGTGCGTCACCCGTGTTTACCAAAGATAGTAAACCCCATGGGAAAGAAAAAGATCACTAAGGTCCCTCGGGGTCATGATGCCCGTACTTACCTAAAGAAAGCAAGTCCCTGAGGTCCCCTGATATAATCCCCAGGAGCAGGGTGCCCGGCTATACCCCCAGACGCTGGGTTCCCATTTTAGTCGCCTCTTACGACATGCATGAGCTACAGTGAGACTATTCTGTCATTCCCGGTCACCACACGGGTCCCTGGTTGATAAGACAGTGCAAAAGCTGCAGGGAAAGTTTTCTTCTGACCCTAAGGTAGAAGGTTTGAAACGCCGCCGGCACTCAAGGTCAAGCAACTTCCTATTCTACCCCAATCGAAAAGTATGGATCCTGAGAAACAGACATTCACTAATAAAGCTGAGTTCCGTGCGGGCTTCTCGTATCTGCTAGTCGCCGACGGCATATTACGGTTTCAAGATTTAGTACTAATTAAGCTGTATTGTACGAATTCGGAGTTAGCGCCACACAGTCAATCCTCGGAAGTGGTATGTGGTATTTGACACATTGAACATTTGCAGCTGTAAATCCCTTTTAATAAAATGTCTCATTTCAGAGTAAATTTCGTTCTTAATTTTATTTATCTCCTTTTAGACGTAGTAACAGTTCCGACTATTATGGCAATTTTAAGCTATTTTTTTCCATGTCATGCAAATTTCTTCACTGCTACTGAAATAAATGTATAAACTGAATGCTCCCCCGACCCATAGATCTTTAAAATCATGTTTTATTCTCGCACTGAAACACTCGGTGTTTCAATGCTTCTTCTTTTTCCTTCCTTCTCTTTTTTTGCTTGATTGATTTGGTAAAATAAATATTGCACTAAGAGTTGCACAAGGAGATATATTTCCTTCTTTGAAATGAGGTTTGATACCCGAATGTGTAAGTAACTTCCGCAACACACTTTATAAGTACAGTACTCCCTCTATAATTCAGCCCTTTACCTTTCTAGTTTATCGATAATTTGGTGTATTTTTTACAAAGGCTAACAAGTCAAAGAAAATTATTTTGCACTTTCAATGTTTTTTTATTGATTGTTTATTAACAAGCAATACGAGGACTATTAACACTGGACCTCATTATTTTGAGTCTTGGTCAAGTAACGAGGACGACACTTAAAGACATCACCCCATCCAAAATTTCACACCACGCCAACGGGAGGACTTGGAACTTCGACAAACTATCGTGCATCAGCCCCACTACACAGCGGTACAAGGACTCGAATACAAGGACTTGCGACCGTTATCACTCGGCTACCGCGGCTAACAATTTTATTGGAATAATGTAGGTTATCATTGCAAAACAGTGATTTTTTTTGTAATTTTAATTATTTCGTGTGTTTGATACTTTATTTACGCGAACTATACTAATTATGAAACAATAATATAAATCCTTTTCTGTTTAAATGCGTTGTTAATTGATTTTCCAGTAATCGGATGATGCTCTGATCCTATATCTGCCGGATCACCTATCGAGAACTATACTTTGAAATTCATCATGATTTGCTATGCGGTAGCGCCCATTACTTCCCACGATGGATTATTAGAGGAATGAACATTTTTGTTTGAATTAAATCACTTTCCCCCACTTATATTCCTTTATAATTCTTTAAAGTTAAATATATTTTAATTTTAATTGATAATATCGGATATTTTGTTTTCAGATACATTAGTTACAAAGTACCTGGTATTTCAAAAGTTCACTGGGAAAGTAAAATGCGATAAGAATGGTAGGTAGAGGAATGTAAGGTAGTGATTGTTTAATTATGTTTCACTAAGGAGAAGCAAAAGGACTTAGACGATTGATCTCGTAATTTAGAATCTCGATCATCCGGCACCTCCCTCTCCGAACTTCCACATCACGTAACGGGAACACTTGGGACCTCGACCAGATTTAATGTGCACCAACCACGCTACATGATGGGTCTTTAGCAGTGTTCGAACTCATCTGTTAGGTGGAGATACATGCAATTTACTAATTTATATTAACCGTAATGTAGTATTTTGTACAAAGATGGAAAAAAAAATTAAAACATCAACCACATAGGCGTTGTTGCCACTTCTGCTAGGATGGGGAGGAAAACAAAAGAGAGGTAATAATTAAGAAATGAACCTGTTATTTAAAAACGAATTACAATCGCAAAATTCTATATGTCCTTTCCCACATTTCAGTATTGAATGCAGTCATAGTACCAATATTACATCTAAACATAAGAAAATGGAACATAATTTCAACTTCAATGTCCTCTAACTCCAGCCGTATGGTATTTTTCAATGCTGGTAAAGGACTGAGGATTTCCTCTACAGAACCTTGATTTTTATGCCTCACTCAGGAGTGAGTATTTGTGCATTTTGGAATAACAAAATCTCTTGCATAATTGTTATTTTTGCGAATTAAAATTGTGTATGCAGTATTCAAAAACGTTTTTTTAAAATTAATTTTCTGTTGTGAATGATATTATTACGTCACTGCTATGAAATTATACAGATATATACATTTTATACTGATATCTCTGTTATTTTTTAATTATTTAGCAATAATTACGATGCCCGGGACAATAATTCAAACTTCATTCTGCTGATATATACTGCTTTATATTGCTGACTTATAATTATATTGCTGATTACTTCAACCTACGTTTTCTGGACACTAGACAGATCTACATTAATAGTTATAATTTACAACATCGTGTTCTTAAAAATCATTTAATGGGCAGAATAAATTTTATCCACATATCTCGGTTATTTATCTATGATAATAACGATTATCGGAATAATTACTCAGATATTAAGATACTGAGGGCAACTTCAATCTACGGCGTCCTGACACTGAACAAATCAACAATAAATAGCTGTCATTAACATCATTATGTACATAAGGATCAATTAATATGCCGAATAAGTTTTATCCAGATATCTAGGTTATTTCTTGTAACAGTTACGATATCCTGGAATAATAATCCACACTTTACGATATCATAGATTACTTCAATCTCCAAGCTTTCTTGAAACAAACACCATTAATAGCTGTAATTTACTACATTACGTACATAAGGATCAAAATATTTTGGTTATTTCTTAATAATAATTATTATATCCCTTGGGATAATAATTTAAACTTTACAATACTGCGGGTTACTTCAATCTACGTCTTGTTGAAACCAAACAAATTTTCAAGAATAGCTGTAATTTACAACATCATGAACATAAAGATCAATTAATATTTGGAACAAATTTTATC
>BMAW01042275.1:67669-94784 GCA_019974015.1 Nephila pilipes | reverse complement strand
AAACATTTAAAACGAGATACCACCAACACTTAAATAATGGAATGAATACACAAATCGTTCAAAAACTTTAGACAGAGAAATCTCAAAAACAGACTACAATGTAACTCCCAACATTGCGTGTAACTCATGGAGATAGTATAATGAGACTAAATCCTCAGAGAAATGGCTAGGCCAAAGTAATCTAAGAGCCACAAGGACGGATGAATATTGATACTAGTCAATTACAACGAGACGTAATGTGAAGACAACAGTTTCTCAGATGTCTCGTGCAATTCATGTGGCTTGTGAAATGGATTAATTGTATAATGGATTTAAATATAAAATTTAATTTTTCTGTGATTTTGTGAAAAAGTAATGAAGATATTTAAAAAGAAGTCAGGTATACGCACAGGTTAATACGATGCAAAATTGTTTGATACAACAGTTTTAGTACACGGATTATTTGCACGAACCCTTAGCACAGTTAAGTTTGAAAGAAAGCTTACAAAATGCAGCAAAAAATGAGTTAACAGAGGTAATAGTCTCCTTTAATTGCTATACAGCTTTCACAATGTATATTTATGGTGGAAATATAAAAGTTTATGAGTTATTGTAGGGTTATCGATCTCTTTCCACTAGAAAAGCTGATGTCAGGTCTAGAAAGTCTTGAGAAAGAGAAGAGAGAGAAAAGTTGCATTCACCCTCCCGAGAACATCCCAAGAATAATTTATAAGTCCGGGATGTGGCAATAAGTTAGAATTATATATGAAGATCTAGTTTCCCAATCTGTCCGAAGAATGTATCCCCTTTTTACAAATTCGCAGGCCAGAGAACTCCTCTACGGAAGAAAATTTTTATCCATAAAAATAAAATCAAGGCTACCTACACCCACGAAATGGTAAATTTAAGACTCCCTATACCTCACAGGACTTACAGAACCTTTATCAAACACACAGGAGTACTTCTGATATGATATCGGAACAAACCACCTACCCTCCGCTATAATATTGTTTTCTTGTGAATTAGAGGACATGTAACGTAAACCTCTAGACATATTTAATTTATTTTCATTATTAATTATTCAAGGATTTAAATAAAGTAATTAAAGATTTAGGGGCTAAACTTTATTGTATATATATATATACACACACACACACACATATATATATATATATATATATATATATATATATATATATACATATATACACACACACATATATATAATATATACAAGAAAGTTTAGCCCTTAAACCCTTAATTACTTTATTTAAATCCTTGAATAATTAATAATCAAAATAAATTAAATGTGTCTAGAGGTTTTCGTTTGTGTGTGAGTGTATTTCTCTCATTATGAATGCAATGAATTAGCCACACCATCATTTGGTGGGAACAGCTACAAGTCCTCCAATTCACAAGAAAATAATATTGCAGCGGAGGTTAGCGGGTTTGATTCAGTATCATATTAGAAGGACTCCTGTGTCTTTTATAAAGGTTCTGTAAATCTTGTGCGGTATAGGGAGTCTTAAATTCCCTATTTTGTGGGTGTAGGTAGCCTTGATTTTATTTTTATGGATAAAAATTTTCGTCCATAGAGGAGTCCTCTGGCCTGCAAATTTGTAAAAAGGGGAGATATTCTTCGGACAGATTGGGAAACTAGATCTTCATATATAATTCTAACTTATTGCCACATCCCGGACCTATAAATTATCCTTGTGGTGTTCTCGGGAGGGTGAATGCAACTTCTCTCTCTCTTTTCTTTCTCAAGACTTCCTAGACCTGATATCAGCTTTTCTAGTGGAAAGAGATCGATAACCCTACAATAACTCATAAACTTTCATATTTCCACCATAAATTTACATTGTGAAACCTGTATAGCAATTAGAGGAGACTATTACCTCTGTTAACTCATTTTTTGCTGCATTTTGTAAGCTTTCTTTCAAACTTAACTGTGCTAAGGGTTCGTGCAAATAATCCGTGTACTAAAACTGTTGTATCAAACAATTTTGCATCGTATTAACCTGTGCGTATACCTGACTTCTTTTTAAATATCTTCATTACTTTTTCACAAAATCACAGAAAAATGAAATTTTACATTTAAAACAATTATACAATTAATCATAGGGCTTTTAGATAATAATTCAATTTCAACATGAATATATTAATATACATATTAAAATATTTTACTCTTTTTATAGATTAAAATGATGAAAAAGAATATAGGAAATATTTTAAAAGCATCTGTCGTGATAATATGCCTGATTGGATTTCTGCTTCAGACTTTTCAATTCTTGTTTCTGTACTGGACTTACCCAACGGTTGTGGATATTCAAGTATCCGTGCCATCAGAAATAGAAATGCCAGCAATTAGTTTTTGCAGTGGCAATTGGTGAGGAAATATTATTTTATATTCTTACGCTTTTATTAAATTTTTATATATTACAGTAACACCGTTTTACAGACTTTACAAACTCTAAATTAATGATTTTAAAACTATGGGGTCCAACTTCATGGGTGCGCTTGCACAACTATAATTTAAAGTAAAAAAAGAGTTTTTTACTACCAAACCTCTCTTAAAAGTAAATCTCCAATCAATTCCATAGGTTTCTGAAAACACATAATTTAAATACTCATGTTCGGAAACATACAATATAAAAGGAAATAGTAATTAAGATTTTTTAGTAACAAAGAAAAAGTCACCTCTTCTGAAGATTAAAAATAATTTTACTAAACCTGGATTGCTTAATATTTTTAACACTTTGAATATAAAATGCAACGTTTAATAAATAGCTCGTAATAATATTAGAATGTATATTACATGTGCAAGGGATATTCAAATGAAAAGCTACGAAACGCCGTAACAAGGTAAATGTTAACTTATAATGCCTGTGCCGCTGTGGGAGAACGTAGAGAGACATCTAGGGATGCGAATAGAGTCCCCAGCGGCGATCGGAGTATGCTCAAGCATCCGCATACGCAGGAGAGAGCAGAGGCTGTTAAAAAGAGCCCCGTCTAATTGACACGGTAGTGCGTGTGAGGATATGATGGTGTTAACATTGAAAAATTCAACGATGGAGAAGCAGCGAGGCGTTATCCAATTTCTGACAGTAGAAGGTGTTAAACTAGTTGCTATTCATCGCCGGATGGTGACCGTATACAGTGAAGATTGTGTGTCCGGCAAGTCAGACACGCGGACTGGCCAAATTCAAGTGGGAGTAGCTTAACTATCAGCCCAACAGCCCGGACATGTCACCCTATGATTTCTATGTGTTTGGTCCCCTGAAAAAACATTTGAAAGGGTAGCGCTTCAACACGGACGGCGAACTCAAGGACGCTGTGAGGGACTGGATCTCATCACTGCCACAGAAATTCTGAAAACAAGGAATTCTTCGGCTCGTTAATCAATGGGATCGTTGTACTTAGGCCTATGGTGTATATTTTGAATAAAGTCTTCATTTATACCTACAGTGTCGTTTCGTACCTTTTCATTTGAACACTTCTTGTACGTATATACAGTTTTATATCGTAGTACTAGTATTTATCTGGTGTTATTGGAAATTATCAGTTATCTAGCATATGGTATTGAAATAAATTGCTAAAATTATGGAAAATAAGTTAAAATGAAAATGACAGGATTACTTTTTAAAATTATAGGCCTCGTAAAATTTTGCATCTATTGGCAATTTTACAACTTTAGTCCAATAAAGATTTTAACCAGTCATTTAGTAATTTTAAAAACATACCCCGTTATAAAAAATTACTTAAGATAATACATCATACTTCGATATTATGTATATGAACTTTTAATCAAAATAAATGGGGAAAATAAAATTTGAATTCATATCCATAGATTCATCAGTTTTTAAGGTAGATTGAGGTACAATACTCTGTGAAAAAAAAAGAGAGAATTATTTACTAAAATTAATAATTAATTTTTAATACTAACTTTATGTAATGGGAAGCCTACAGTATGATAAGTTAATATTGAATATTAGTATGGAAAAGTCTTGATTTTGAAATTAAATATAATTCTTTTTTTAAAGTGATGAAATAAAACCCAGTAAACGTTAAGTCAACGTTTTTAGACAATTATATCTGAATTTGTTAACATTCAAAAATTCAAAAAAATGATAGAAGTCAATGTTATTTAATAAAGATTTCTAGGAAAATAATGAATCTAGGCTTTTTGTCATGTAATTTCCAAAGTATCTGTAGCATTTTCTTCCTCTTTTGGCGTTTTCGTTAAAAAATTTAGAAATGGCCACAAATTGTATACTTTATTAAAATATATTTATAATATATTATTAAAATACAGGAGTTTATAAATTTTCACGTTTTCAAAATTGAGAGAATGCTCTCTTTTGTTGATTATTTTCAAAAGTATTGGACAGATTTAAATGTATTTAGTTATGTATATAGTTTGATTTGATTAAAAAATACCATACAACAGTTATGATACACATATGTGATGATAAATACGGCGGCTCAAAAGTGCTAAAATTCTAAAAGAGAGTTTAGGAGATGGAACAATACAAAAAGGGTAGTAGAGAATTTGGTCACCTGCTTTATTTGTACAGTTTACACAACGTGTATTCACGCTAGAAATCAGATCGTTTATGAGTAAAGCCCTATACTCATCTTTTTATTCCTGAAGAGATGTTGCTTTAGGTTTTGGTACTAAAGCGCAGAACACGAGAAATAGTATCCCTCTCAATAGCATTCCGAATATGCTTGTTAGGATTGAAGTCGTGAGGTCTGGCTGACCACTCCGTCCTGTGAATATCCTCACTTTCCAGAAATTCGCCGGATAGAAGAACCCATTGTAGAAGAGCACCACTAGCGTTACCACGCATGAATTCATACTAAATTCTATAAAAGTTGGTCATAGGGCTCCACGATTTCTACCCACAGCAGTATCACAGAGCCTCTGTCAAAGACATAGAAAACTGTGCACTTTTCTAATATAATGCAGAAACATATCAAACTTCTCGAGTGTTTAAAGACTTGTAGTGGATTCCTTGTTCCCAAAGGTTTAAAATTCTTCAAGAATCAATGTTTAGCCTAGATCTGAACTCATTAAATAACATAACGGTATCTCAATGGCCCTTTCTTAATGGTTGGTTACCTTACGCCATAACAAATGGGCTTTTCTGTATACAGATACGAGTGAGATGCAAAGAGGTTATCTGACAAATAAATCTCTCTTACGTAACCATCTGAAAACTGATAACTCTTCAAATGGGAATACGAATTAAATTCAGGACACATAATTAGATGAGAAGCTGTTTCGCTAATATTATGCCTCGCTGGAGTGGACAAATGTCTTTCTTCATCGGTGGTCGCAGTTTTTGGATCCTGCCCAGACTTTCTTTTTATGGATCCAGTCTCATTAAACTGTCTCTATGAATTACACAATATGCTGTGTGTTACATTGAAGTCTCTATAATTGGGACTACTCTTATTCTACCTACGATTTTCCTGGTCATTCCTCAATCCAAACATTGGAGGTTACTCATTTTAAATGTTTTTTTTTTATTTTTTAAAATTCACTTAATGCTGTTAAAAAATGACACGAAAATTGTCGACATCTTCAAACGTTCTTATTATGGAAAATTGATATTTTACTCATTTTTACCTAAATGCAAATACTACTCGTAGGAGCATGGTTACGTAAATGATGCTAAAAATTTACACTTTTGTCTTAGTTTTATTTTATCCCAATGAAATACTTTTTGAGAAATTTGATTAGATAAGTTTACCCTCTTCATTTTGAACAAAATATACATAATAAAGGTTATGATATTTAAAAAATATTTATAATAAGACTTATGCATATTTTTGTACGATACTTAGTTTATCAAGAAACCGAAAACGTTGTACGTTAAGCCGTTTTATTAACGTCATAAAATGTTTTTTCTTATTAGTCATTTTGAAATTTTCAGCATCATTGGCTGAAAATAGCCCAATTATCATTACTTTATTTACGACGAATAACTATTTTCTAATTAAATGCATCAGAAATTTATCGTATTACGCACATTTACTTAATCTCCTGAATTAGTGTGTACATTAATTTATAACACTGCTTTGCTAACGCAGTGCATTAGGATTTTGTTGATTATTTCTAAAAACAAATAAATATAAATATCTTTAGAGAACTCTTATAGGCTGAATTTTCAAATACTCATTTAAATGATATTAATACTTATTTACCACATACACTTTTACAATATGTATCTACGTAAATGTTAGAGCAACATAACCTAAGAAAAAAATGACTTTGATTTTCTATCTGGAAATGCATTTATTGAAATATAAGAGTAATACAAGGATCTTGATAATATAAATGTTATATGTATCAGTTTATAACTTACTTTTTCAGAATTATTCACGCTTATTATGATTATATATATATATATATATATATATATATATATATACACATCAATCATAATTTCGTACATTAATATCTTAAAAACAACATAATTAAAGAAATAAAAAATTACAGAAAAAATTAAATTAAAATTAATATAACACATAAAAATTATTATTATTATAAATAATTAAACAGACTAAAATTAAAACTTAAAACAAAAACAAAAATCTGTTAAATAACTGAACAATTATAAGAGAAACTCTAGTGAAAGAAGAGCGAAATTTGGAGCAATATATATATATATATATATATATATATATATATTCTACTTCAAGCTTAATTTTACACTTTCTTTTCCCTTCTATAAATATGTGTACCTTTCTGTACATTTTATTTATTTATTTCCTAAACACGTTATTCGCTTTTTTTTTCATATTTATATATACCTTTCCTTCTATAGGTACATTCATATCGTAATAAGCTTTTTCAATCGAACTAAGTAATAGCGATAAATTTTGTCTTTACCTTCTCTTTTATAAGACAAACTATAAATGAAAAATGATTTTTAAGTCAAAGGAAAGAGACCATATATATTGTTTCAGAATCATACAGTTCTGTAGAGCATACTACATGGTGTAAAAGCGTAAATAAATGTAAGCCCTAATAGTTTGCTTGTCCGAATATTTTATTAAAATTTCAATGAGGAAACAATGGGGAAAATGATTTGTTAGCAATAAAAAATGTACGATTTTGTAACAAAGATATTTCATAAAAATAATTCGAAAAAAAGACACAACATGCATTGCATTTTCATTTTAAATTCTTAATTTATCATAAGCATGAATTTAAAAATTATACACTATTATGTAAAATTTAAGGATGAGATGTGTTTTATTCCCATTAAAACGTTGTGCAAAATTTTATACGAAATAATACAAATAATACCTTAAAATCTCCAAAACGTAAGAACATGAGTGATATAAGCAAAATTTATTATAAAAGAAATCAAAATGATAAAAATGAAATTTATAGAAAAAAAAAGCATGAGGCACAATGTGACTGAAGGTAAAAACTTCCCTGTGACAGGTATCCAGCAGAAAAATACTCACATTTTAATAAGGGATATGATCTTCCCTAACTGCTATGCAGGTTACGCATCGTCTGACCATGAGGATGTAAATGCGTTTTTGAGACAGTACTTTGTCTTGTACTGCTAATCGTAGCTCCGGAATGTTACTCAGGGTAATTTAAGTGCTACCAAGAATCTCCCTAGAAAGTCCCATACATACTCGATGGGATTTAGATCCTTAGACCTTGCTGGGAAATCCAAGTGTACAATAATTTCACTGTCCAACAGCTACTATGCGATGAGCTGGAATTGTCGCATTGTCGTCTATGAAAAGGAGCTGCAGTCCCATAGCGCCTCTAAAAAGACACAATAGCGGAAGGAAAATCGTTACAATACCGGGGGCCGGAGACTCAATCTTCTTCGCAGTTGTGAAGTGAAGTATAGCACCTAAGGATGATGTCTTCCCAAACAAAAACACCGCGACCTCCAAACCGGTTTCTTTCGATGATTGAGGGATTATTGAGAGATCTCTGCTCTCTCCAAATGTGTATGCTTCCAGAATCACTACTCAGCTTAAACCTGCCATCTTTTGTAAAGAGTCCTCGATCCTACTGATTATCTGTCCAACTCTGGTGTTCCCAGCACCACAGAAATTGCCTTAATCGATCAGCAGGCCTCACAAGTACGCATCGTAAAAGTCGTCGTGCAAGCAAACCACTTCTGTGAAGCCACCTGGTAACAGTTGGTTGATTTGGTTGGTTTTGTTAACGTCGCACTAGAAGCAACACGAGAGCTATTAGGGATGGAACTTGTAATATTGAACCTCGGTCAAGCGAAGTGAACAACATCTGAGCTGACATCTTTATCCTAATTTCATCACTATGCCTACGAGAGGACTTTAGGTTTCGACAAAATTTAAAGTACATCAGCCCCTGATATACGGCGGGTCTTTATAGGTATCAAAGCTCAAACTAATGACCCGAATTAAACCCTGACCATAAATCCGCTGCTATAGCCACTAAGCTACCGCGGCCTTCAAGGCCAAGGTAAAACGTGATATCGGTCGTCCAATCACTTGTGCCGTATGTCTAGTGATTTCTCCCGCTGTCTATCGCCAGTTCCTTCTGGCCAGTAGAGCAATACACAGGTCGTCTGCAGACGTATTTGCTCGTTGACGACGACTGCTGAACCGTCTGACAGCTTGTAGTTTAACAATCTCTATAAAACTGTGAAACGATGCTGTAAGCAATCTTGAGTTCCGCATTAACGCTTGTCACACTTCAAACTTTCTCTATCTTTCCATTGATTCGACTTCGAGTAAATTCATCCAGATGCTGTCTAACAGATTGAGTGTTCAATATTTTACACTGAGGCAGCAACTCGACGTCGTTTAAACTGATATATGCCATGCACTTTCTTTCTTAGAAATGTTGCGCTTAAGCCATCGGCGTGCTTTATTCGGCTCAAATATATAAATATTGCAATATTTCAACAATACGTCTAGCAGCATATCTGCGCGTATGCTATCGTACCTAACCCTAGTTAATCTCCTTATAGGTCTATAAGTCCTCTCTACCTCTTCATTTCGCTGATTGCTAATTTTTCGACTTCGTCCTTAATTTCTTGCCACCAGT
The DNA here is from genome assembly GCA_019974015.1 of Nephila pilipes. NCBI lineage: Eukaryota > Metazoa > Arthropoda > Arachnida > Araneae > Nephilidae > Nephila > Nephila pilipes. The sequence continues at coordinate 85,726 of BMAW01042275.1, read as the reverse complement.
GTATATATATATATATATATATATATATATATATATATATATATATATATATATATATATATGCAGGATAGTCATAAAAAACTTTGCCAACATCTGCACTTCTAGCATTCATTCCGTGAAACCGATCGAGATGAGATTTTCAATGTAGCTATTTATAGTTATGCGCTCGAGATTCTGTGAATGGCAACACCGTGGCCCTTACAGTTACGATTTTAGAAACAGAAACTCGAAATTATGTTATGCACATACAAAAAAGAAATTATGGCCTGCATCTGTGATAAATCGCGATCAGGACGGCCAAATGTTTCTGAGGAAGTTGTTAAGGAGGTGCGTCACACAGTGACTTCAGGACACATGCAAATCGCAAGAGACACAGCTCGTGTGTTGGATATACCGGGAACAACGGTTATAAAGCTACGGCGGTTTGTACTTAACACGTTTCCATACAGTTACTAGTGAGTCAAGTTTTTGCAGCAGGGGAACTAACAACTACGTATCGACTTTGCAAATGAATTTCTAATACGATATGATGCTGATAACGACTGGGCACTTCGTGTATTACGGACGAATGAGGCTCATTTCAACTTAAATCGCAACGTAAACACCAAATATTGTGTGCACTGGGTAAACACGAATCCTTACGCTGTTATACCAGTACTTTTTTACTTGTCGCCAAAGTTACAGTATGGTGCAGCATTGCAGGCGCAGTTGTTCTCGGCCCGTACTTCTTTGACGAAATGACACCAACGGGCTTTGTAACTGGCCCTGTAACAGCCTCTCGCTATACAGCCATGCTGGAAATTATGTAAAACCTGAATTGCTTCATCGGAATGCTCTAAATGACATCGTTTGGATGCAATATAGTGCACCTGCACATTTAGCGAAGTCTGTTTTAAGGGCCATAGAGCAGGAACAGAATTTTGGTGATCGCATCATCTCAGGCCATTTGCGTTTCCGTGGCCCTCGCGATCTGACTGACGACCTGATTTCTGTTTTTGGAGGTACATCAATTCCAGAGTTTACATGTGCAATCCACAAACTTTGTCAGGTTTAATAGATTCTATAAAATGTGAGATTGCAAACATCCCATATACCATGTTACATTCAATATTATTGCCCACCGTCTCCCACATGCAATGCATAATTACCTGTGATGGCCCTCATGCAGAAAATGTTTAAACTAAATAAATGTATTCTTTTGTCTGATATGTGTTGTCATCAATGATTGGTGTCTTTTTCTGCGTCATATGCAGTACTCATTCGTCCACTCTGAACAACTGTTTCTTGTATGTGCATAACACGTCTGTTTTTGGGAATATAAATTTCGCTCCAACGCTTTGTAGTTTTCGCATGCGCTTTGCATTTTACGACGAGAAAAAGCAGGCATTGTTATTCGAAAATATCGAGTTTCTATTACTATAACCGTAAGTAGCAATTCACAGAATTTTGAGTGCATACCTCCGAATAACTGTATTTGAAATCTCATCTTGATCGGTAAAATGGAACGGATAATAAATGTGCAGGTAGTGGCAAAGTTTGTGTGTGTGTATACATACATATTTATATAAAAATATATATATATTTTTATATATATATTTCGTAGGTTTCGCATCATAACCGCAGAAAAGAAATAAATATTTCATTTATCATTTAATATATTCATTATTTTTATTTCAATTCTTTGACCATATAAATCATTTTAAAATCTCGAACTATATTAGTTTCGACATTAGTATAGCAATAATTTATAAGGCTACAGCAAATACAGTTTGCATGAATGTTATGTTATGAATTGACATTACACTGAATTTAAATATATTTACAAATAAAGATATTTAATTGGATAGGTAAAATAGATTGTATTTTAGAATTAGAAACATAGAATATTTCTTAAAACACTCGTTGACACTAATGAAGAGATTTCATTCAGATTTTAAAAAAAGTTCCAAAAGAGGACATTATATGTTTGGGAACCGGACGCAAAAAAACGTATCAATCAGACAGAGATAACTAGACGTTCATATAAAAATAAATGTACTTTTATACGAGACAGAAAATGATGCAAAACAAGAAAGAGTATCATATAATCTTACAATTACATTACTGTTATGTTACCCTTATTCCCCTTGACTGCTTAAACATTTTCGTAACATCTTATGAACAAGAATGAAATTTCATTGAGCTTGGTTTTATACAAAACCCCACTTACGTGTACATTTAAAAGATTAGAAAAATTAATGTCGTGTTGCGCTCAAAATAGATTGCTTTTTGATAATTGGAAGAAATATTGAATTTTATAAGCGAAAATAATTTTGTTAACAAAGCACTTGTTCATATTTGACTGTGTTGAGTGTAATTTAAATTTTGTATGACTATCTTATATACAGTTTACTTGGGTCTTTTCTCATCAATTATCAGTACAATAATCTAGTAAATTCATATCACGTTTATATCACTCATAAGCAAGTTTGTATTATTATTATTGTAATGAGAGAGCCCATTTTTTTAGTAACGCATTATAGGAGCATGTTTATATATTGTATTGTATATAAGTACGATTATATTATTGTATAACTGGATTATGTCTGCTTAGAGAATACCACACATAATGAAGAATGTATTTGCATTATCGCTGTGTTATAAATGCTCGCATTTCAGGGGTACGTATTCCTATTTTAATAAAATATATGCAACACTATTCAAAACTTAATTTTACTCAAAGTAAATTAAAGAATTCAAGTACCACTTTAGGTTAAGTTCTTCAATAAAAACATACTTTTTCAAGAAATTTTGATGAGTTGGAATAATTTTGATTAACAACACTGAGTTTATCCTTTGAAAAAATTAAAGGGATGAAAACTTAGTTTCTTAACTAGCAGCAAAACATTAAGATGCATTAAGATGGAAATTAATATCTATTGTAATAAATTGTAGGCTAAATTTTTGAAACTGTGAGATAATTCTTAAGGTCCGTATGGAATTATTGATTGTTTGGTTTTTGATGAAATATGGAGCAACAACGGCTATTATTCCCTTCTCTATTGTAACTTGTTCCACATATTTCCGTCGAAATCCAAATCGCTTTTACGAGAGCAAAAGTCTTCAAAAACGCATACACGAGATCAGTCAAAGTAATATAACTTCTCTGTCAAGCCCTAATCTATTTAAAAGATGTTTTGTTTGGATAGGTCGGAGAGAAATTATAATCGATGCAGTTCGATAGGATTTATGACTTCCAATCCTTTCATGCCAAAAGTAACTCTTAGTATGTTATTGTGTCTACTAGCAAGTCTACAAATGGTGTTTTGAATACTTTTGTCTTCCATAATAGTAGAACAACACCAGAAGGTAGTCTGTTATACCATGAGTGAGTGGGAATTGTCTTCTACAATTCTCCTCTAATGTACGGGATTATATTTAATCCGTATTGCATTATGTACAGAATGGGAGGCTAGCAGCTCAAATTATGTCTTATGTATGGGTTTATAGCCTTTTCTGCTCCAAATATCTCATAATTCAATCAATAAAATGTCGGTGTCTATAATTTTTAATACAATTAAAAAGATTGATTCCAAAAAGATATAGTAAAAATTATTGATGAACTCGTGTTTGCAGACTTCGAAAGGTTTTAGAATTTTTCATTTGTACGCGTAATACGACCCATGCCATACTCTAAACCACAAAAACATGTTCAAAAAGTCGTCAATGATTTTGATCTAAATGAATAGATACATTCGTAAAACTTGGGTTCTTATTAAATCCGATTACATGCATTAAGAATATAGAACTCTAGAAACAAATTTTTGTTTTATAAATTGTTGAAAATATCTAAATTTTTTTAGAAACAGCTTGGTATATTTAGTTCATGTCATTTTTCAGGATACGGCCTGCAGTCGTCTGTGATTTGGGATCATTCTGCTCTGAAAAAGATATGTTCCAATTCATTAACGTGTGTGAAGCTGATCCAAAATTGTGTGTTAATGGAAGGGCACTAGTAGAATATAGAGTAAGCCTTTTAAAACCTGGTATAGAACAATTAGAAAAATTTTATGTGTACGTTTATAATTTCAAACTGCGATTAAAAGATACGAATGACACGTAAGATGTAATTGTACTAGCCAAGTGGTCATAGTAGTAAGCTCACAGCTGGCGTTAATGCGATCGCGTCATGGGTTCGTTTCCTGACTTCAAAATAACCTATCATGTAGCGGAGCTGATGAATTTTAAATCTGACTGGGAACAAAGCCCTCGCTTCGTCATTATGTGGAAGCTTGTATGATATGGCTCTAGATCAAGTGTCGTCCTCGTCCCTTGCCTGAAGTTCAAATTTACGAGATCAATCGCCAACAGCCCCAGTTCCGCTTCTAAGAACGATATTAATCATCAATGAATACTGATGTAATCAATCCTCTTAATTACAGAATTTTTGAGACCCAATTAAATCTAACGTGTAATAGCTTTCATTAGTCTACGTCAGGTCTATGGTAGGGAGTGTGTTTGAACCGGAAAAAAATAATACTCTTATTGAGATTATTTGGGGCAGTAAAAATTAGTACGATAAAAATATGATAATATTTAATATTACTAAGGATTGCAATGTCGATAAACTGGTTTAACGGTAAGTTGCTAACGTTAGCCTCAAGTTGTTACCTGTAAATGTACATTATCTTACTAGTAAATTATGTACATAAATAAAATAAAACGTTTATCCTTATTTGTTGGATAATGGGTTGTTTCAATAAACAACGGAAAATCCAATGAAAATCATGGAATTAATTGAAAAACTATGTATACGTATATGCAATTAAAACGATATACAATTACTGTTAGCCAGGTTGGAACTAAATTATAAATGATGCTGTCTCCGAAAGTTCAGTAATCATATTTTCTTCGAAAACATCAATTTCATTATCTGTGAAGAGGTTACTTAACCTCTTGATCAAAGTAAAAAAAATACAATACAATTATTCACATCAGGAACAAATATATACATTAATAAAATCATTAAAATAATTGGAGAAAATTCAACAGAAATATTTAAAGGGTAAATATTTCCAAATCGTGCACAATTCCTTAAAGATTTTTGAATCAATTAATGTGGAATCTGAAAGATATTGTTTTTCTACTGCTGGATAATTTTATCCAAAAATTAGATCAAATTGTAGATAAATTTTGTTTCTCATGTGCTTATTTTTATGACATATTCACAAATGAATTTCGTATTTAATTCTAAATTTTACTAGCCACCAAAGAAGTTTAGTTTTAGTCAACGTTAAAGTGGTTGCTCGAGCACTTTTCAGAATTCTACCCTAAAAATGTTTGAGTACATGTATGATGCCTGCTTTCACCAATAATGAGCGTAATTTTCAAAGATATGTAATAATGATTTCCTTCTAATTTTTATTGGATTGAAAATGAAACAGATTTAAAAATTAATTCATCTTATGCCCATAATAACTGTATATGATTTAAAATATATTCGATTGAATAATTTGTCTTTTGCTTTAACTTTAATATCTGAAAAGAATAGTATTGCTCATTTTAATATTTTATCAATTGATTTAATTCTCATATTGAATCGATTAATTTAATTATAATTTGAAACTTATTAGTACCTTTAGTATTTAAATCTGTTGTTTGTAAAACTTTGCTTAGAATTCAAAGTATTTTCTTTTAAAAGATAATATTGTAGACATTTTAGTAAAATAAATTCCAAAGTAGTTGGATCACTATCTTTTGATTGTGAGCTTAAAACGTTGAGACCACATACACAAACACACATCAGCACATTTTTAACTATATTACCTCATTTCATATAATTTTATTTATCTGTAAAATCACAAAGGAATGAGCAAAGCTTTTTTTTAAATTTAAATATAAATTAGAACAAGTATGCGTTAAACAAGTTTTCAATGCAATTAGCGTTTCTTGAAAGATGTTTCTGGTTTCTTCCAACAACTGAATTATTAACATTAGATGTAATGCACTACAATACCAGTAGTCGTAATAAATATTACTGATGGTGATGTTTGGAAAGTGCTTTTTGCTTTATAGTTATCCGGAATGTCTTTTTTGTCTTTTAGAAACTGAATTCCCTCATTCAAAATATTTGAATACATATAAGTATAATTTTTTCTGATGATTTAAAACCATTGAATGAATGCTGCTTTATATGTCAAATCCTAAAATACAATTTAATTTGAAATGCCATTTAATGCACATATTAATTATTATTTTACATTTATACTCTATACCTTTCAGATTGTATTTTGTAATCTTACTCTTAACCTTAAACAAATGTAAAATAAGGGCAATGAGCTGAATCAGATATTGTCGTATTGAAGTTGGAATTCAAGAAAAGAAAAATAATATTAATTTTAATTTCAAAATTTCTTATTAAAAGTTACTAGTCATTCAATGTGCCATCGTTTAGTGTACAATAAAATGATCATCTGAGCACATTTCAAAATTTTATCTTAAAATCGTCTGCATTTACTTTTGATACCTGCTTTCACCAACATTAAAAATGTGTTAAAATAATTTTCTAAGTATTTTATTGGATTGATCTAAGTATGTAATTAAAATTAATTTATTGTACAGCAATAGTAAAGACATAAAGCTTAAAATATATTCAACTTTATAATTTTAATCATTATAATAGGTTTCACTATAAAATTTATTCAGATATAAATATTACATATATCCTGTTATAAAATTGTTTAATATTTTATAATATTATTTATGTTGAAATACAATTTATTTTCATATACTTTTGTCACTGCATACAATAATAAAATGAAATAAAATGTCTCGTTTTTGCGAGTTTTTATTTTATATTGCCACTTTAAAAATTCCCAGTGATTTACCTATATACCAGTTTGTTATCAAAATTCTCAAAAATAAAGTGAAATATTAAATTTTCAAAAATAAGCACGTACTGCAGATAGGTAAATGTAATCTCAACAGGTAATAGTTTTAGAATAATTATGTAGAAAAACATCTCTAAGCCACCAGGATTATGTTAAATTTGTAGAACATTAGAAGTATGAGTATAATTTGATTCTATCAAAGTTCGACACATGGAAAAATTGTGTAAATACTTTGTATCTAGATGTACTTCAATGTTATGATACATGATATTGAAAGAGAATTTAAAGAATCAGGGTCCAGTTCAGTTGTTGTCCTCATCACTTAATCATGATTCAAAATTGCAGAATTCGTCCGTTATTGAACTGTAAGGACAAAATCTGCTCTACTGTAGCATTAATTACACATTACAAAATTTAAATTTTATTTAAAAAATTTCCTGTATAATTATTTTTTGTAACCAATATATAATCAAAGATAGATAATATTCTTTGTTACTTATGTAGATTAGTTTTCATTTCTCAGTAGTTCAAAAACAATCTAACAATAATGGTTTTTCATTCTTCTGAATGTCATTTATCTTCATTGTAATTTATAAAATCTCTGTAAAATCTATAATCAATTTATACAAGACCTCTTCAATTTAAAATATAATTATATTCTCACTTTGTTGAATGTGTGGTGGCCGCGGTAGCCTAGCGGCCAAGGTCGCGGACTGGCGGCCGGAGGTTCTCATCGAATCGCGAGTTCGAGCCTTGATGCCACAAAAGACTTGTCACGTAGCTGTGGCTGATGCACGTTAAATAAGTCGCGATCTGAAATTCTCATATTGGCGTGGTGTGGAAGTAAGGAGAGGGATTGTATTGTATTGTTCACTATGGAAAGAGATCAATTGATTTGGAAAATTTATTTTCTCTTAAATTTTAAATCGATTTCGCTTTTCATACACTTCTACAAACAGAAATTAAAAACGAAAATATCAAAGAGTTAAATGAAAGTAACTTTACAACAAATATACCGATGTCATTCACGTCACACTATAAGCAATACGTTGGCGGTTGGCGACTGACCTCCTAATTTTGAACATCACTCAAAGGATGAGAACGCTACCTGAGCTGGCACCCCTTCTCCTAACTTCCTCATTACGCCAATGGGAGGACTTTGGCCCAGACAAATTTAACGTGCATCAGTCCCAGCAAAATCTCTTGTCTTTAGCGGCATCAAGGCTGGAACAAATGGCTTGAAAAAAACCGCCAGCCGCAAGTCCATGACTACTAGGCTACCGCTGGCACATACTAGGGTGGCTAAGATATTTAATGATTTTAGGGGCTTACCGTCTTTAAGAAGGTACGGGCACCATGAACTCGAGGAACTCTAGTGACCTTTTTCCTTCCCATGGCGTTTACTGTCTTTCGTAAACGCCGGTGATGCGACCCAGGGATACCCCAGCGACCTTCTCTGTTTTCGATCCTCCTTCTTGTCAATTATATATATTTTCAACTTGCTTTCCTCTATTTTTCGGACGTTTATATCACAGTTAAACCTTGTTTATTACACATGGCTAAATCAAGCTATTGAGTCATTAAACTCCTCCATCACTTACGATAAATTGTTTAGTACGCTTAACAATGGATGGTTTATTGAAGCCGATTAATTTTACAAATGTGTGCAGTCATATAATAAATGGTGCCAAAAAAATTTGACTCTGATTTGTAGATTATTTTTGATTTGGTAGTTTACAGATGCCAATTCAAAATTTGATTGGTGCCATCAAGATTTATTCTCATTTTGTTTGTCCAAGTTTTGTCCTCGTCCTCTCTAATTGTCCTTATCGTTCAGATCTGGATTTCTCGTTATGCAACTTAAAACTAGGAATAATCAAAACATTAGATTGCTTCTGGTGAATCTGCTCCAATGAATGTGAAAATAATCTCATCGGCTGGAAAAGTAATGGTGACGAATTTACCAGTTTCAAAGGGCGTTCCGCTCACGAACTTTTTAATACATGAGAAAATGAACATTGGACAATACTACACCGAATTACCTAAATGAAATTTGCCATTCCTATTACCCTTATTTCATATCTAATTTCAGATACTTTTTGAACCACACACCATATCATGATTATAGAAGAATTTTTATGGATTTATATATAAATGCACAAGATCAGTAAACGACTTCAAAAAAAATTCAATATAAGTGATTTTTGATCGAAATCTCTCTATGTTTCAAGCATGACTATATGAAATTAAAATTAATAATGAATTTCCGTAAGATTGAATAAAACATGTTTCATAAATATGCAATATGACATAAAACAATAATCAAAAAAAAAATTTGTGACTTTCTTCCTGTTGGAATAGGTTGTGTTATATAAAAAGTTCTTCTCGAACACAGATCTGAATGCAACAATTTCAGATATGTTGAGGCCGCCTTTGCGAGAATATTTCAAGTGCAAAATTGTCGGTGGTGCTAGCAAAAGGGAATGCGAGTAAGTATTCATATATATAGCATTTTGTTTTTTTTTTGTTTTTTTTTCTTTCAGTTTTTTCATCTTTTTTGATATTTCTGGCTTTTGACTACTTATTTTAATATCCTTTCTTTTGAATTATAATATGTCCTTTTTAGTTAAATTTGCTTATTTTGTTATCATTTACTCTTTAGTTTGAAATTTTTATCTTTCTATTTTTGGTATGGTTCATGTTTTATATCTAAATGGCTTAGTTGAGATTTTATTTTTTTATTTTGACTTCAACATTGAATTAAGTGTATAGATGGATGGATGGATCATGTCTGCTTAAACTTTTGAAAAGTGTGTTTTTCTCTCTTCTCTTGCATGAATTTAAAAATGCTCCATTTCTTTTTTGTTTGTTTTGTTTTCTCTCCAATCTAGAACAACATCCTTGATGTATGTATTAAAATAAATATTATACATCATCCGTAGCTAAAATAAATATTATGCATTATCCGTATTTAAAGTTATTAAAAACAACATTGTGTCCTCAGCGGGCTACACTATATTCTCTAAATTTCAATTTACGCACAATACAGAAGGAATGAGTATGTAAAGAAAAATAAAACAAAAATTATGAATCTAGTTCTCAAATATTACTTAATTATTCCTTCTTATTTTCCTCACTTTTGTCATCTATTTATTGTGAAATTTATGCACCATCCTGCATTTAACATTTGTAATTATTCTTTCTTTAATTTACAGCATTGACAATGCCGTAATTGGTTCATATTATAGCGATGAAAATTCCCCAAGTTTTTGCTATACAATAAATACACTGTGGTCGAGACCTCATACTGAAATACAGAAAATAAAAAAATCTGAAAGTAAGTATATTTTTAAGAGAACCAATATTTTATTAAGCTCAGTTCTTCAATCTGAGAGGCAAAGAGTTTATGATGAATATTAACGTAATGTAATATAAGTTAGTACATAATAAAGAGTTTATGATATATTAACGTAATAAGAGATTTGAGCAATTTGTAGAAGCCTAAAAATTATTTCTAATCATAAATAAATTAAAAGCGTAACTGAAATTAAAAGTAATTAATTGTCAAAAATTTTAGGTTCCATTCACCAAGTTAAAATAGAAATAATAAGTAGTAAAAATAAAACAATAATAAAAATTTGGATTTTTCGAAGGAAATACATATTTTACAATAATAAACAATCAACAACTCAGCAAGAAGTTTTCTTCACTTATAAATATTCAGCTCTGTAACCAATGTATTTCCTCTCCCCTCAATCCTGCAACGCCCTCTGCCATAACTGCGTCACGCATTCAGTTTAGCATATGAACTCAAGATGTTCGGAGCACTAAAACAATTATGCGCATTAAAGAGGAAATCCCTCGGCGCATACTCGGCTCAATATCTCTTTGTTTCTACTATGTATGTAAACTATAAATGTGTTGTCCTTGTAATAAAATAATTGTTTAGTGATCTAGGCCCTTTTCTTCTGTAACTACGAAAAGTAGTTATAGCTCGTAATATCTAAAAACTATTTGTATAACTAACAGGAAACAAGTGGGATTAAGTTCAGTTTAATTATAAAGCTTCTTTTTCCATATAAATATTGTAATTTCATTACAAATTATTTGCGTTAAATATTTTTTTCGAAGACGGATATTTACAAAAACAATTATTTACGAAATTCATTCAACCTGATTCATATATTATTATTATTATTTTAAATATTTGTTGTGTGTCATTCATATATATATATATATATATATATATATATATATATATATATATATATACAAGGGATGTTCAAATGAAAAGGTACGAAGTGAAACTGTAGGTATAAATGAAGATATTATTCAAAGTATACACCAAAATCCTGAGAACAATGATTCTATTTATTAACGAGCCGAAGGATCCATTGTTCCCAGAATTCCTGTGAACGTGACGAGACACATACCTTCACACCGTCCTTGAGTTCATCGTCCGAGTTGAAGCACTTAGCTTTCAGATGTTTATTCAGGGGCACGAACACATGAAATTGCAGGGAGACATGTCCGGGCCGTAGGGCGGATGGTCAATCTGCTAACACTTAAACTTGACCAGTTCCACGTGTGTGATCCTGGAGACGTGTGGACGCGCGTTATCATGGAGCAGAACTGCACCCTTCGTGACAGCCCCGGTCTTGTGTTCTTGATGGATCTGCGTAGGCTTCGGAGTGTCTCACAGTACACATCGGAGTTGATGGTTCTTCTGTGCTCGAGGAACTGAACAAGTAGTGAACCTTGGACGTCAAAAAAGACTGCGAGTAACACTTTACTTGCTGACGCCACGGATTTGAACATTTTACGGGGAGGTCATGACACATTCTTCCACTGCATGTTGTCCCTCTTTGTCTCTGACTCGTAGTGATGGCCTCAGTTCTCATCACCTGGGACTCCAGGGTCGTGGGGTCTTCATGTTACCGTAACAGATGTTGAAGTGCTACCCCCAGACGCAGGTTCTTTTGCTGGTTGGTGAGCTGCTTCGCACACACCTTCCAATTACGCAACCTATCGGGAACAATTGTCCACACTGATCCGGCGCTGACATCTAACTTCACCACCAGTATTCGCAATGTTACACGATGATTACTTCTCACAAGGTCGTTCACCATGTCGATGAGATCGGCGTCATGACTGTGTCTGCCTGGCGTGTTCCAATGTCATCAACCAAACATTCACGGTCTGCACGAAAGCGGGTACTCCATTTTTCTCACAGACTTGTCGGACACATAGTCTTCCCCGTCTACGATTACCATCCACTGATGAGAAGTGACCGATTTAACACTTTCCACTTTCAGAAATCGGATAACGCCTCGCTGCTTTTCAGCCGACGAATTTCGTAATGTGAACACCATCCTGTCCTCAAATGTACTGCCGCGTCAATTGGACGACGCTATTTATAAGAGCCTCTGCTCTCTCCTGCGGATGCGGGCGCAAGCGCAAGCTCTGATCTACGCAGGAGACTCCATTCATATCCTTAGATATCTTGCTACTTTCTCCGAAAGCTACGTGTGCAAATACGTTAACGGTTACGTTGTTATGATGTTTTGCGCCTTTTCATTTGAGCTCCCCTTGAGTGTATACCCCTGAGTGTATGGTTATAACATCCGATTACCTCGGATGTTATCTTGTGCCATCACTAATATCTAATATTAAACAATATGACACCAATAATTACAGAACCACCAAAACAACTTTCAACATTTATAATTATATAACCACTAAGACAATAATAATATAACTCTCCTGGTCAAGTTTATTAACACCTTAATTCAACCCACCAATAATAATCTAACAGCTTCTTACCAACTGCAAGTCTTAATCTGGAACAACTGCTGAAAGCACTAGAACAATTCTCAATCCGAGTGGTTTACACTCGGACCTCAACTCTAATCCTCAAGTCAACCTTTCAATACTATAACAATTAGATTCCACCTCCTCTCGTTACAACACCTCTCTGATCCTCCTTCTCCTCTCCTTCTCTACTCCTTCAGATGGAGTTTATATACTTCTTAATTTAACCGCTTCACTTCATTCCTAACTGCTTTGCATATTACATTCTTCATCACGTTTCATTTTTGGTTGGGCAAAGGTTGTTTAGCGAAAGCAATCAATCTCAATTGAAAGTCCCTAAGGTTAGTGAAGAGAAACCGCGAATAGCCCAATGTCACATGGTACAGTTACAGATAAAATCTCAGTCGGGTAATTAATTCTATTTTAAAATGACAGATATCAGCTATTTTCAGAATTGCAGGATTATTGTTCTATCTTGGCAGGGATTTTAGTGTTTAAAACAGATGATATTGTACACATGGTATTATATAAGGAATTCTGCTTAAATCAATGGTCAATATCAAAGAAAACAAAACGCTACTTGTAAACGAGGAAACTGTGAGTGGAAAAGGAAATCATCATACGGGAATAAGCGAACAAAAGCACAAATTATTCACCAAAAACATAGATGTATATTTGAGCAAATCTACACGGTTTTGAACATCTGTCAAGATGATCCATTTCAAGAAGAGCAGTTCCTTAGGAGCTTCTTATATTACATTTTTTAGGCTATGTTACATAGAATAAACCCCTTAATATGGAATCAAAGCCATGAGAATTCAGGTGGTGAGAGAGCATAAAACCTGAAGTCTTGATGATAAATCGAAATAACTTAATTTGTCTTTGAAAATTTATAATTTAGTACAGAAAAAGAAAGACTTTAACAAGAGGAAGCAATTAACAATACAATTACCAGTATTTTAAGCGAAGCAAACGCATCTGGCATATTATCCTACACTCTAATACTGGGTCTTCAATACGAGATTCAAGTTCTGCATCTTTTGACGTAAGGTAAAATTCTAATTTTTAATACGTTTTCTCCTATTAACTAATTTTTAACATGATAATAATCAAACTACAAAAGGAATTACATCATAGAAAGAGAGAGAGAGATCTGTGGTCTGTATTTCCATATTTTCTAATTCCCTCCAATTAAAGGGTGGCGGTGGTAGCCTAGTGGTCATGGTAGTAGACTCGCAGCCGTCGGTTTTCGTCGAGTTAAAGGTTCAATCTTAAAGGTTTAATCTAAAGACTTGCCATGTAGCAAGGGCAGATGCACGTTAAATCTGCAGTGGCTCATAGTCTTCCTATAGGCGTGGTGTGGAAGTTAGGAGAGAGGGTGACAGCTCAGATGTCCTCCTCGTCACTTGACCATGGTTCGAAATTGCGAGGTCCGTCACCAATAGCCCTCGTATTGCTTCTAATGCAAAATTAATAAAATCCAACCATCCAATTAATGAAGTTATTACCGAAATCCCCTTTATGTCAAATTAGTCCAGATGATTTATAATTTTCAATAACCTTTCAATCCTTTATAAATTTTTAAATCTGTTTGAAAACTGTATTTAAAAAAAAGAGAGAATGTTTGAAAATTCACAGTTGAAATTCCAATTAATTTCTTTTTAATATTTGGTTCATCCAAAAATGTTTTATGCTTTGGAAAATTATTAAATTTTTTAATTCAATATATCTGGCTAATGTCTAATTTGTATTCAAATCTCTTTATATGTCCAAGCATCACTTTAATTCTTTTCCACGGACTTTTTTTACTAAGGTTGCTGAAATGAAATGCTATGTGCGTGAAAATTATTAGTTTTGTCAACCATTCAGTTTTATAAAGTTCTTTAAAATCGTCCCTGTTCCAACTATCTAAAACGAGGCACATTTATTCCAGGCAATGCACAAACATTTGTAAAGATATATTCCGACTCGGCCAGCATGATTTATTACTTACGAATATTAAAAAAATATCATAATTACAATCAATAACATTTAAAAGCTTTTTGAACTGACTTTCATGTATTTCCTGTGCAGTTGTAAAATCTGTGATTTTATTAATGATTCCTGATACTTCTTTGAATCCACTTACTCTGTATTTTCTCGAAGCGATTCCTGGTGGAGAGAGCTGTAAAAACTTATTATCATTGAATAACCAATTTCATTTTGAAATAATGTAACAAAATACGTTTCTAAACAAGTAATAACAGGAACTCCATTGGTCATAAAGGAAGTAATTTTTTAAAATCTATTTTGGGTACTTGCAGTTCATTGACTACAACTTTCCAAATATCAATATATCTCGTTCTTTCAGGTATATTTGCTAATATTAAAAGTTTATCTTACATATTAGTTTCTTTCTTTTGAAAAATATACGATAATTTCAAGTTTAGGAGATGACTTTATATCAAATGTTTCATTGGGACCAATTGAGATAATCACAAGTATTAATTTCGATGGAAAATTTATAAGGAATATTAACACTCATTTTTAAAATCTAGTAATTCTATTTACTTGCGTTTCTTGAATTCTTTGAATATTCTTTTTTTTTATTATTTAAATCTTAAAAGAAACTGGGAACAGTGTTTAGTATAACTTCAACATAACTTCCGTAACAAACAATTGGTTTTTACAAATTTCGATAAAAAGTTCATTTGATTTTTATCTGCATTATACGTGAAAAAATAAATTTTTTTCTTTCCTCAATATTTTTTCGATAATCTGTTTATGGTGAGTTTTAAAATGTAATTTGATAGATGACGTACGATGTGCAATAATTTCAAAGCACAGACCGCAATGGCTTCTATTTTCATGTTTAACAAAGTCATAATCAACATACACACAGTCCAAGTATTTACAAAGTTTTTTACATTATTTAGCTTATACGTTTTCATTGATATCATTTGATCCATGCAAAATATGATGTTTTTTATAATAAATTTGAAACAATTTTCGGTTATTCAGAACTGCACCCAAAAACAAGTATGGAAAGACAATCACCTGACAATTAATAAAGTCACGTGTCTCTGAACTGAAAATGCAATGTCACCCTTCATACGGCATGGAATTATCTAAATGACTAGTACATAAAATGTTCTATTTTCTATCGAAAACACGGAGAAAAAGATATACAAACCTGATTCCGAGATTGTAAAGATATTTTCTGTTAAAACCTTATTTCCGGTTACTCATACAAAGGTAAATTAAAAGTAAGAAAAATACAAAACAATGTCAAAATCAACTCATTATACTACTATGAAAATATTTTGAAACCGATACATACAGAATAAATTCCGTTTATTTATTTCAACGCCTTCCAAAATCAGAAACTGCATCAAGACAAAAAAAAAAACTACAAATCATACTTCAAAAAATAGCATTGCATTCCTCGAAAAATTGAAAAGTGGACATAGAAATACAAGTATTGCATTTTTATCTTTTCATCATATTCCTAAAAAGTCAATTGGCATTTCACCTTTGAAGCATTCTGACAAAGATCTACTGAATATAATTTATTTTAAGTGAAAGCACTCAATGATTGATGCACTCTGGAAAGGAGTGAAAGAAGAATAGTAAGCAATATTTTAAGCAAATGCCTTGAAATTGTTCTAAAATACATCAGCATTCTATGTTTAACCGATTCATAAATGTTATCAAAGAGCAGTTTACCAGCATTTTTACACTATTTATCATTAGTTAAAAAAATTAGTAAAACATGAAAACTAATTTCTTATTTTGTAATGACAAACATTTCAAAAAAACATATTCAAAGAATTATCTCAAGTAAGCATTATTTTTCCAACAGCTAAGAGCTGAATTGGCGCAAAAATGAAAAGAAAAAAAAGAATTTTTTGCTGCATTTAAGCAATATCAGACACAGAAATTGCATTTTAAAATCTGGATCCATGCCAAGAAGATTTCATTCAGAATTTTAAATCATTGAAATCAGTTATCAACACTTAGAACATAAATAAAAAAAAAAAGAAGAAGAAAATTATATGCAAGAAAATTAATACCAAAAAAGTTTCATTAAAAATTTCAAATGATAATCCACGTTGAGGAATGCTTAGATCTGAAGATGATACAGAGTTCAGAAGAAAGAAAAGAACTGAAGAGTCTTGAAGAGTTCTATAAAAAGTTTCCAATCAAGCACTTTATTGGGGAACAATTAGAGCTGAAAAATGATACAAAATATTAATTAGATCAAGAAACAATAAAACACTAATAATTGTACTCGTCAAATTTTAATTTTGTGTATATGGACAATCTAATAAAGTTGAAAGAAAAAAGGGAGATAATGACACAGAAAGAAATAAACACTCCAAAAATAATTCATTTTTAATTTCAAAATATGCAATTCATTCGCAAATACTCAAACTTCCAGTTGCAACAGATTATAAAGTGTAATAAGGACACAAGTTTTCGACAAAAAAAAAAAAGAATTATTTTCATATAGGCGTCTCATGCTTATATTTCTTGAATTTAATAAATGAAGATCATTGAAAAGAAACAAAATATGCTACACACAACGAAAAAAAAATATTCAAAATTTGAAAGTTTTCGTTATGTCACTTGGGGAAAAAAACATTGCCATTAAAAATGTAAATGCCAATCATATATTCAATATTCAAAATATATGAATTGTATTATAGCATATATAAAATAAATGATATTGCGAAGTAAAAAATAAAAAAGAAGATAAAAAATACAAAAATAATTGTGTGTTAATTTAAAGTCTTATGTGTAATTTGTATTTCATTAATGATTTGTAAAATTACACCTGCAGCCTAATAAAAGAGAGTGAAAATAATTAGCTTCTGTTTGTGCCAATAAAATTCTCTAATAGTTTTCAGAATAGGTATTTCATTGATGAACATTTACACTTGATAATGTTTCAAAGTTCCCAAGAAGATCTAAAGAAATCATTCCAAATGATTATTGTGAAAATTAACTATTTTTTCATGTTCTAATAGCTCTTGTAAGCTCATTAATTTAAAAAATACGAAATTAGTCAATATTGACAGTATTCTTCTTTTTATTATTTTAGTAATTATTTTTATTGAATTGTTATTATATTTCGGCATTTGTTTGAAAAATTTCATCTGTAAATAATAATAAAAATTTATTTTCCAAATTCCAGGTGTATTTTATTTATGAAGATGTAAAATGTACAGCAATAAAACGCATTCAATATGAAATATTTTTTACAAAATTTTTAATATTCTAAGTATACATATGCATATATATATTCTATGTATACATATACACATATATATATATATATATAAACATATACACACACACACATATACACACACACACACATATATATATATATATA
>BMAW01042275.1:51521-67269 GCA_019974015.1 Nephila pilipes | reverse complement strand
ACAAGGGATGTTCAAATGAAAAGGTACGAAGTGAAACTGTAGGTATAAATGAAGATATTATTCAAAGTATACACCAAAATCCTGAGAACAATGATTCTATTTATTAACGAGCCGAAGGATCCATTGTTCCCAGAATTCCTGTGAACGTCACGAGACACATACCTTCACACCGTCCTTGAGTTCATCGTCCGAGTTGAAGCACTTAGCTTTCAGATGTTTATTCAGGGGCACGAACACATGAAATTGCAGGAAGACATGTCCGGGCCGTAGGGCGGATGGTCAATCTTCTAACACTTAAACTTGACCAGTTCCACGTGTGTGATCCTGGAGACGTGTGGACGCGCGTTATCATGGAGCAGAACTGCACCCTTCGTGACAGCCCCGGTCTTGTGTTCTTGATGGATCTGCGTAGGCTTCGGAGTGTCTCACAGTACACATCGGAGTTGATGGTTCTTCTGTGCTCGAGGAACTGAACAAGTAGTGAACCTTGGACGTCAAAAAAGACTGCGAGTAACACTTTACTTGCTGACGCCACGGCTTTGAACATTTTACGGGGAGGTCATGACACATTCTTCCACTGCATGTTGTCCCTCTTTGTCTCTGACTCGTAGTGATGGCCTCAGTTCTCATCACCTGGGACTCCAGGGTCGTGGGGTCTTCATGTTACCGTAACAGATGTTGAAGTGCTACCCCCAGACGCAGGTTCTTTTGCTGGTTGGTGAGCTGCTTCGCACACACCTTCCAATTACGCAACCTATCGGGAACAATTGTCCACACTGATCCGGCGCTGACATCTAACTTCACCACCAGTATTCGCAATGTTACACGATGATTACTTCTCACAAGGTCGTTCACCATGTCGATGAGATCGGCCGTCATGACTGTGTCTGCCTGGCGTGTTCCAATGTCATCAACCAAACATTCACGGTCTGCACGAAAGCGGGTACTCCATTTTTCTCACAGACTTGTCGGACACATAGTCTTCCCCGTCTACGATTACCATCCACTGATGAGAAGTGACCGATTTAACACTTTCCACTGTCAGAAATCGGATAACGCCTCGCTGCTTTTCAGCCGACGAATTTCGTAATGTGAACACCATCCTGTCCTCAAATGTACTGCCGCGTCAATTGGACGACGCTATTTATAAGAGCCTCTGCTCTCTCCTGCGGATGCGGGCGCAAGCGCAAGCTCTGATCTACGCAGGAGACTCCATTCATATCCTTAGATATCTTGCTACTTTCTCCGAAAGCTACGTGTGCAAATACGTTAACGGTTACGTTGTTATGATGTTTTGCGCCTTTTCATTTGAGCTCCCCTTGAGTGTATACCCCTGAGTGTATGGTACAGTTACAGATAAAATCTCAGTCGGGTAATTAATTCTATTTTAAAATGACAGATATCAGCTATTTTCAGAATTGCAGGATTATTGTTCTATCTTGGCAGGGATTTTAGTGTTTAAAACAGATGATATTGTACACATGGTATTATATAAGGAATTCTGCTTAAATCAATGGTCAATATCAAAGAAAACAAAACGCTACTTGTAAACGAGGAAACTGTGGGTGGAAAAGGAAATCATCATACGGGAATAAGCGAACAAAAGCACAAATTATTCACCAAAAACATAGATGTATATTTGAGCAAATCTACACGGTTTTGAACATCTGTCAAGATGATCCATTTCAAAAAGAGCAGTTCCTTAGGAGCTTCTTATATTACATTTTTTAGGCTATGTTACATAGAATAAACCCCTTAATATGGAATCAAAGCCATGAGAATTCAGGTGGTGAGAGAGCATAAAACCTGAAGTCTTGATGATAAATCGAAATAACATAATTTGTCTTTGAAAATTTATAATTTAGTACAGAAAAAGAAAGACTTTAACAAGAGGAAGCAATTAACAATACAATTACCAGTATTTTAAGTGAAGCAAACGCATCTGGCATATTATCCTACACTCTAATACTGGGTCTTCAATACGAGATTCAAGTTCTGCATCTTTTGACGTAAGGTAAAATTCTAATTTTTAATACGTTTTCTCCTATTAACTAATTTTTAACATGATAATAATCAAACTACAAAAGGAATTACATCATAGAAAGAGAGAGAGAGATCTGTGGTCTGTATTTCCATATTTTCTAATTCCCTCCAATTAAAGGGTGGCGGTGGTAGCCTAGTGGTCATGGTAGTAGACTCGCAGCCGTCGGTTTTCGTCGAGTTAAAGGTTTAATTCTTTTCCACGGACTTTTTTTACTAAGGTTGCTGAAATGAAATGCTATGTGCGTGAAAATTATTAGTTTTGTCAACCATTCTGTTTTATAAAGTTCTTTAAAATCGTCCCTGTTCCAACTATCTAAAACGAGGCACATTTATTCCAGGCAATGCACAAACATTTGTAAAGATATATTCCGACTCGGCCAGCATGATTTATTACTTACGAATATTAAAAAAATATCATAATTACAATCAATAACATTTAAAAGCTTTTTGAACTGACTTTCATGTATTTCCTGTGCAGTTGTAAAATCTGTGATTTTATTAATGATTCCTGATACTTCTTTGAATCCACTTACTCTGTATTTTCTCGTAGCGATTCCTGGTGGAGAGAGCTGTAAAAACTTATTATCATTGAATAACCAATTTCATTTTGAAATAATGTAACAAAATACGTTTCTGAACAAGTAATAACAGGAACTCCATTGGTCATAAAGGAAGTAATTTTTTAAAATCTATTTTGGGTACTTGCAGTTCATTGACTACAACTTTCCAAATATCAATATATCTCGTTCTTTCAGGTATATTTGCTAATATTAAAAGTTTATCTTACATATTAGTTGCTTTCTTTTGAAATATATACGATAATTTCAAGTTTAGGAGATGACTTTATATCAAATGTTTCATTGGGACCAATTGAGATAATCACAAGTATTAATTTCGATGGAAAATTTATAAGGAATATTAACACTCATTTTTAAAATCTAGTAATTCTATTTACTTGCGTTTCTTGAATTCTTTGAATATTCTTTTTTTTTATTATTTAAATCTTAAAAGAAACTGGGAACAGTGTTTAGTATAACTTCAACATAACTTCCGTAACAAACAATTGGTTTTTACAAATTTCGATAAAAAGTTCATTTGATTTTTATCTGCATTATACGTTAAAAAATAAATTTTTTTCTTTCCTCAATATTTTTTCGATAATCTGTTTATGGTGAGTTTTAAAATGTAATTTGATAGATGACGTACGATGTGCAATAATTTCAAAGCACAGACCGCAATGGCTTCTATTTTCATGTTTAACAAATTCATAATCAACATACACACAGTCCAAGTATTTACAAAGTTTTTTACATTATTTAGCTTATGCGTTTTCATTGATATCATTTGATCCATGCAAAATATGATGTTTTTCATAATAAATTTGAAACAATTTTCGGTTATTCAGAACTGCACCCAAAAACAAGTATGGAAAGACAATCACCTGACAATTAATAAAGTCACGTGTCTCTGAACTGAAAATGCAATGTCACCCTTCATACGGCATGGAATTATCTAAATGACTATTACATAAAATGTTCTATTTTCTATCGAAAACACGGAGAAAAAGATATACAAACCTGATTCCGAGATTGTAAAGATATTTTCTGTTAAAACCTTATTTCCGGTTACTCATACAAAGGTAAATTAAAAGTAAGAAAAATACAAAACAATGTCAAAATCAACTCATTATACTACTATGAAAATATTTTGAAACCGATACATACAGAATAAATTCCGTTTATTTATTTCAACGCCTTCCAAAATCAGAAACTGCATCAAGACAAAAAAAAACTACAAATCATACTTCAAAAAATAGCATTGCATTCCTCGAAAAATTGAAAAGTGGACATAGAAATACAAGTATTGCATTTTTATCTTTTCATCATATTCCTA
The DNA here is from genome assembly GCA_019974015.1 of Nephila pilipes. NCBI lineage: Eukaryota > Metazoa > Arthropoda > Arachnida > Araneae > Nephilidae > Nephila > Nephila pilipes. Next base: position 63,333 of record BMAW01042275.1, on the reverse strand, counting down.
AAAAGTCAATTGGCATTTCACCTTTGAAGCATTCTGACAAAGATCTACTGAATATAATTTATTTTAAGTGAAAGCACTCAATGATTGATGCACTCTAGAAAGGAGTGAAAGAAGAATAGTAAGCAATATTTTAAGCAAATGCCTTGAAATTGTTCTAAAATACATCAGCATTCTATGTTTAACCGATTCATAAATGCTATCAAAGAGCAGTTTACCAGCATTTTTACACTATTTATCATTAGTTAAAAAAATTAGTAAAACATGAAAACTAATTTCTTTTTTTTTTTGTAATGACAAACATTTCAAAAAAACATATTCAAAGAATTATCTCAAGTAAGCATTATTTTTCCAACAGCTAAGAGCTGAATTGGCGCAAAAATGAAAAGAAAAAAAAGAAATTTTTGCTGCATTTAAGCAATATCAGACACAGAAATTGCATTTTAAAATCTGGATCCATGCCAAGAAGATTTCATTCAGAATTTTAAATCATTGAAATCAGTTATCAACACTTAGAACATAAATAAAAAAAAAAGAAGAAGAAAATTATATGCAAGAAAATTAATACCAAAAAAGTTTCATTAAAAATTTCAAATGATAATCCACGTTGAGGAATGCTTAGATCTGAAGATGATACAGAGTTCAGAAGAAAGAAAAGAACTGAAGAGTCTTGAAGAGTTCTATAAAAAGTTTCCAATCAAGCACTTTATTGGGGAACAATTAGAGCTGAAAAATGATACAAAATAATAATTAGATCAAGAAACAATAAAACACTAATAATTGTACTCGTCAAATTTTAATTTTGTGTATATGGACAATCTAATAAAGTTGAAAGAAAAAAGGGAGATAATGACACAGAAAGAAATAAACACTCCAAAAATAATTCATTTTTAATTTCAAAATATGCAATTCATTCGCAAATACTCAAACTTCCAGTTGCAACAGATTATAAAGTGTAATAAGGACACAAGTTTTCGACAAAAAAAAAGAATTCTTTTCATATAGGCGTCTCATGCTTATATTTCTTGAATTTAATAAATGAAGATCATTGAAAAGAAACAAAATATGCTACACACAACGAAAAAAAATATTCAAAATTTGAAAGTTTTCGTTATGTCACTTGGGGAAAAAAACATTGCCATTAAAAATGTAAATGCCAATCATATATTCAATATTCAAAATATATGAATTGTATTATAGCATATATAAAATAAATGATATTGCGAAGTAAAAAATAAAAAAGAAGATAAAAAATACAAAAATAATTGTGTGTTAATTTAAAGTCTTATGTGTAATTTGTATTTCATTAATGATTTGTAAAATTACACCTGTAGCCTAATAAAAGAGAGTGGAAATAATTAGCTTCTGTTTGTGCCAATAAAATTCTCTAATAGTTTTCAGAATATGTATTTCATTGATGAACATTTACACTTGATAATGTTTCAAAGTTCCCAAGAAGATCTAAAGAAATCATTCCAAATGATTATTGTGAAAATTAACTATTTTTTCATGTTCTAATAGCTCTTGTAAGCTCATTAATTTAAAAAATACGAAATTAGTCAACATTGACAGTATTCTTCTTTTTATTATTTTAGTAATTATTTTTATTAAATTGTTATTATATTTCGGCATTTGTTTGAAAAATTTCATCTGTAAATAATAATAAAAATTTATTTTCCAAATTCCAGGTGTATTTTATTTATGAAGATGTAAAATGTACAGCAATAAAACGCATTCAATATGAAATATTTTTTACAAAATTTTTAATATTCTAAGTATACATATGCATATATATATTCTATGTATACATATACATATATATATATATATATATATATATATAAACATATACACACACACAATACATATATACATAATATTATCAATACTATCAATAACACATATATAGGTTGGTTATATATAAGGTTCTATGTATTATAGTTATATATATATATATATATATATACACACACATATAAATATATATATATATATATATTCTATGTATTATAGTTATATATATATATATATACACACACACACATATATATATATATATATATATTCTATGTATACATATAGATATAGATATATATATGCTATAGTAAGTCTTCATTTTCCGTTACCATTGTTACTTTTTTTTCATTAATTTCGATCAATTTAAAAACTTATTTTACAAAATTTACTATCTTATATATTATTTTTATTTTCTAATAATTTTCTTTCGTGTTTTTATGTATTCATAATAGCCTAGTGTTCATGTTTGCGAGTTTGCAACCATGAACACTAGGCTATCAGGGATTCTTAAGATTCCATTCTATCAACCGGCATTGTTTCAATCGAGTCATAGTTTCGAATCCTGGTCCTACTAAAGACTCACCATGTAACAAAGTTTAGTGTTCATGGTGGAACAGCAATATATTAAAAAATTCAGATTTTAAGGGTATCCATTATTTTATTCGCCACTCATCTTACAAATATAAGAGCCTCTTGTGAACAAGTATTCATTTAAGAATAAGAGGGAAATCAATGAAATCCTAAAACCAAATAAATGCATGAATGAAAGATTAAATCTTAATCTAGACTCGATACATCCTAATTTAAACCAGTTACTAAAAAAGGAAGTGTGATAATTTCTCTTATTCAAGGCATAAAAACTTGTCCTTAAATTCCTGTTTCTCCGTTAATCTCTTGTATGGATTGCCTCTAAAAAAGTTTTAATATTAAAACTAAAAGTTACAATTCACTTAACGCATTACCCAAATTGTGTAAATTAGTTCAGTAAATGGAAGTAGACTTCAGTAAAAAGTAGAATCTATTGAAGAGAATTAAATATTGCTGAAGAAACAATTACATGAAATAAGTGAGAAACTTGCGCCTTTTTCACGAAAGTTTAGTTTTAATAAAGCTGAGTATCAATACGCGAAATCATAAAATAAAAACAGGATATTAAAATTGTTTTATTTTTCTTTTAGAGATACAGATAGAATTCTTCATAGATACAACATACACAGGAGGTAATGAATCACTGGATGAAGTGAAAAGACCTCGATTCAGTTCTTTATCTTCTCCTGCAGTGCAAATGGCAATTCATTCTCCTTACATTGTAGCCAGTCCATATGTGTCTGGAGTGGGTTTCCTTGGAGGAAAAGATTACAAAGTTAAAATAAAAGCAGTGAGTTGTAAAACAATTACACAAATATGCTACTAAAAGTAATTTATTGTATAGTAAATCTGTAACTCCTAACTTCACCAAAGGATTGAAACTTTATCAAAAGATCAGCCTGATAAATACAAAAGCTTTTATGCTATCAAAAAATGTGTTATTCCTCAAGTGTAATATTTGTAATTTATTTATTGCAAAGTTTAGATGAATTGGAAAATTATATATTTAGTTACAATGCTACAAACTATTTATTCATTTAGAATTACTTTTGATTTAATAACTTTAATTAATTGTAAGTACCTTCGAATGAGTCAACAATGTATGATTTGAATTAATAATAGTTTTAAATTTCTCATTATCACCCGCAAGACTCATTAATTACATCTTTATATTTTTAAGGGAAACTAACTAAGTTGTGCACTTCCTATTAAGTGATGAAAGGAAAATTATGCAGTTCGTGTTTCATCTACATTGGAATTATGAAACTTGTTTACGTTGGGAAAGAACTATCTTTCCTTCATTATAACTATAGTCAATATTTACTATTTGAAAACTTGATTATTATAAGTCAGAGAAATATAAATAGAATGACAATACAATGTTTCTTACTTTAAATGAAATAGCATTCCATACAGTTAATAGCATAATTCTATATTAGCTAATACCTAGATTTAACTTTAAAGTTTTCAGAATTGCAAAACAAATATTTGGAAAAATTGTTAGTTAAAAACATAATCATTAAATAAAGATTATATTATGAAGTTACCTGTTAATAATCAATATACATTCATATCTGTTCCTGTTACTCTTTCGAAGCATTCATTTCTATTTAATGGTATACGAAATGCTGTTTGATAATTGCTAATTTTATTTATTGTGTCCCATTCTCTTAAGACTCAGAACAACAAATTTGAGTAAAATTAACAAAAATATTTTCAAACACAAAAAAAATAATATCTTTAGTTTTAAGTTCAGGCAAATTTTTCTCTTATAATATTGATAAAATACTATAACATTTAATTTAAGTTTAATTCGTAAAACTAAATTTACTTGTAAAAATAAAGCATATTTTATTGTAAGGTGATGTATAACTCAATTATTCCTGAAATTATAACTTAAAATGGTTTGTTGAACTCACATGCATTATTGGTGATTTGAATTCCTATAAACTCATGCGAAATCTACGAAGTTATTTATTGAATATCTTTTTTATTTCCAACTCCTCACATTTCAATACGTACGGGATCAATTTCAAAGTACATTCCCTCATCTACAATTAAAAAATTGAAATTTTCATAATGTATGGCTCTAGAATTTGGGATATGATGTATAAGAGGAAGATAAATTATAAATATCTGCGACGAATTCAAAGACGGATGCTTTTGCGGGTCTCATGCAGATATCGTACCATAAGTTATGAATCTTTTTATGCAATTTCTGGTTCCTCTCCTATAGACAATGCCATTCTTCATAAATTGCATTTAAGGAAAATCTCTCTGCTTTTTCCGTCCTTAATTATGATTATATATATATATGTTCTGCCTCCAGTTATTATTTTTCATCTCTCAAAGAGAAACGCTATCAGTGTTATCTAATTTAGCAACAATATCACGGACGTTTTCCCTGTTATTTGCTATACTCATGACTGCAAAATTGATAGCAGAGTTGGTTTCACGTGTGTGTTCGTCAGAAATGGTATTGAATCCGAACACTTTCAATTTAGAATTCGAGATGAATGCACGGTGTTTATAGCTGAATTTGTAAGTTTAAATTTCACCATCAAATAGATTGCTGAGCAAAGCAGTATCGTCTCAGACTACCTTATTTATATCGACTCTATTTCATCTTTGGAGGCCCTAAAAATATATTTCTTCTTCCTTTAACATAATTTTCGGCATCCAAAGACAACTCAAAATCCCAAAATTCAAAAATATTGTGTGTGGACACACGGGTAATTTTGGAAATGAACGGGCCAATTTTCTTGCAAAGACTGCCACAAAGCGCAAAATTGGGATTGCTGTTAATACCAATAAATCCTTTTATAAGAAGATCATGAGGGAAAGTAAGAAAGAGTAGTGGAATCGTGGAAACAAGAATATATCAGATCAAATAAAGGGAGTTTATCCAAGAGATTTTTTCCTATCCATTAAAACGAGATCGTCATGCTATAATTTTTTACCAGTTTCAAAATGACAATTCTTCAGTCACGTAAACTTCTAAAGTTATCTAAACAGATTAAATTTGTTTCTGGTGATTTCCTGTGATTACAGCGTTGGTGGAGATGGGAAATACTTAAAATGTATTTCTATGTTCTAAATTTGTCAGCGAAAGAAAGACCCTAAAATTTGCCCTTAAAGACATCAATATTAATTGGTCTCCAGATTTTCACCAGCTTATTTTCAAGAGAAGTATCTTTGACTATTTCATTATAGTAAATCTATTGTAGATTCTTTGAAAAAAATAGAAATTCTTTATAACCCTTAAATTTTCCTTTCTTGGTTTTTTTTTTAAATATATTTCATATTTACTTCTGTAGCTCCCGTGTGAAAATATATGATGCATAAGGATTTGGTGGTATTGTCAATAAAAAAAACTCCCACAACTCGCGAGAGGAAACACGTTTCAAACTCCAGATAGGATGATCTATCTTTAATGATGATATGTTTTGCTTGCTTGGATCCATCCTGAAGCACGAATCCTGTAGTTTCCGATACTGAGTGGTTATGTCAGAAATTTATTCAGTCTGTGCAGAGACATTATGAGTTGCTATAGGACGGTTACCCTGCTACTATTATCTCTTGATGATGGAGATAAGGGAAGTAGGGTTGAAGTATTCAAAATGATCCAAGTCTTGACCTTAGAATTTATTGGACAGATTGCAAAGGTCGTAATGGAGCGATATAACGGCTTTAATTTATCATAAATGTTGTTGTAACAACACTGATGGAATAGGACAAATGAACTTGTCATGTTTGTAACAACGATTAAAAATATAAGGAATTGGTAATTTTGCAAACATTCGAAAGTATAATTTAGTGGATGAAAGAGTTCACAGAAAAATTGAAAAAAAGAAGTATTGAAAATTTTGGAAAATAAAAGGCCAGGTATGAATTATATCAAAGATTAATAAAGTGAGAACTGCTGTAGAAAGATGATTGGATAAAGGAGATAATCCATGTTTTAGCGACATCTTAAGAATCAAGTTGAACATTTAGTGGAATATACCGGTGGAATTTCAGTATTTCCAATGATAGCTGAACCTACCGTTGAAGCAGGTCTAATATAAGTACATTTACAACTTTTCATTTAAATGATGAAGAAAAGCATATAAAAAGGAATTTTACTGGCATTATTAACTCTTCCTTCAAAAGACAAATTTCAGATTGTCATTGAATTTTGTCCTGTCATCAAATACTGAAGTGAATATATTTGGCTGTGATATGTATTAATAAATATTCGCTATTTAACTTCTTTTTGAACAGATATTTTCCAAGTAACATAGAAAATAAAAACCGAATTATATATATATATATATATATATATATATATATATATATATATATTATATTATATATATATTTTACAAGACACTTATATATCTATATGATTTCCACAGAAACATCCATTTTCAACTTTTATTGAATATTTTAATTTATTCGCAAAGTCTTAAAATAAAATTATTTTATTATGTTTCCAAGGGTGATTTTTACAGTCTGAATAAATTCCAAGCGATGTAAATTTTAGATAATATTTTAAGAAAAAAAATATTATATTATTAGAAATATTAAATACTCTAATATGCTTATAATATATGATACAATTCTGAAATTTTACTGAATTTCTTAACACATTCATTTTGTGTTTTAATCACAAAGCAAATGTTTACTCTATGTGGATTATTATTTCACAATAAATGTGAGAGGAGAGGCTTATTCTTACTCCAACATTTTAAGACTCCAATTTCTCATATTAGATTAAAAATGCATCTCAGCATAAGAAGGCGACTGAGAATGTCTCAATAAGACTTTTATTGAAACCTAAACAATGATAAACAAAATCTACACATCATAAAATTGTGTGCGCAAAACACATTTACATTTATTAGGAAAGTAAACAAAAAATCTAAGCAAATGTGAAACGAAAAGAGAATGTGTATAAATAGTTCTCACGCATTGATTTTATACTCCAGGCTGTCATGACGTTTCGGTTTAAAAATATACATAATATGATGGTGGTTACAGAAGTGCCACAAAAGTCTAAAGTTTAATGCTTGGCTAGGTTTCCGGAAGTTAAAATCGATTATGCGATTAAAAAACATATTTATGCATATTGAAAAATTTAAAATTTAAATGCGAAAAATACACTTAAACAAAAACTGAAACATTTTCTAACTTTTTTTATGTAAAAATAAACAATTTTCTTAATAATGCGCTGTATAAAAGAATTAAAATAACCTTGACATTTTAAAAATATAATTTTTTTCCTAATAATCATGACCTATTTGTCACTGTAAATACAAGTATCATATTACAAATAATTATTTTGAAATAGAATGATTCGTAAAAAGAGAAAAACGATTAATTACAATAATTTAACTTCAATATCATTGGGGGAATAAATGATTAATATTAATTAATATTACATTAATTGAATCGATTTATTAATTCTGATTCAGTTAAAGGCGGTATTGAATAACCCCGTTATTAATTCTATTTAAATTCAATGATTATTTTAACTATATTTTGATATTAAAATTATGTCAATAAATATCACATACATCTTTAATATACATTCAAAAATTATTAACATATCATTGCAGTTTCTTAAATTATTTTAAAATAAAAGTTGAATTTCTAGCAATTGACAAATAGTTACGCAAGTTGTTACCCAGATTTGTTTTCACGTCAGTATTATGCACTCCAGCATATTCCAGGACCTCCATTATATATATATATATATATATTTGATGTAATCTTGCCAAAAGAACTGTATGTTATAAATATTTATAAGTTCCTATTTGAAACATTTCTTGAAGAAGATTTTGAAATGCATAAATTTATTTTCTTTTTAGGATGAAAAACATTTATTGCCTCCTCCTTATCAAACAAATTGCACAGATTACATGCCACAGTGGAGAGCAAGGGGTGGTGTTGGACCACTAAATCAAATAGTAAACTTTTAAATTTTCTGTATTTCTCATTTTCTTACATTTACCTTTAAAACACTTGCCTTTAATTTATACTTATTTAATAGAATCAAAAGTCATAACTTCTGTGTAAAGATAAAGCTAAATAGTTAAAATTATATAAAGACATTCAATATTAAAATTATTTGAAAATTATTATTGTACTGTCTTTAAATACTTAATAATACGTACTGTCTTAAAAATAAGGATTATACTAAAACTATTGTCTATAAATTTATACGATATCTTTCCCTAATAATGAGTTTCTTCCTTTTCATTCAATTTCTTAAAATCAAATAGCCTCCATTTTTTTTTTTTTTTTCCTTGGACGCGGTAGCCTAGTGGTTACTGATATGATATTTTAATCGCAACCTAGTGGTTATATGATATTTTAATCGCATCTTTTGTTTTCATATTTATATTTTTAACATCTGTATAAATATCGAATTTATACTCATTAAGTGCTCTATTTGGAAATCTATATTTAATAAAAAGATGAATAAAAGAATTATTGACATCATAATGAATCCTTCTTTTAATGTAATAGTTTCTATTTCAGATCATAATCCAGAAGTCTCTCTATATATTTAAAATATCTATCAATATCCCATCCATTACTATTCACAAATCATCAGTAATAGTTTATTTTCGTTCATCATTAATAAAATTCGTATAATTTGTACAATTACTTTTTATTTTATTTTTCATATCTTTAGTATTATTATAATTAAAATACCAAATCCACCCATTCTTTTATGCTTAATTGTTTTTTTAACTGTGATATTTTTTTGAAAATGACTACATAACCTTCATGAAGATATGAAATAATATCGTCGTGATTGTATAAAATAAAGCTTTATAAACGAAAAATGAAAAATGCCTATAAATTTAACACTGTGTTAAAATATTCCAAAAATGTTATTTACATTATGAAATAAATCTGAAAAAATTATAAAATTCAAATTTCAAAGACAGTAAATTTATCAGGAAAAATTAATAATACATTTGATTCAAAACAATAATTTTTCTTACCATTAAAAAACAAGCACATGAAAAGTTTTTATGATTTACAAAAATAATTGACATGATAAACATCTTTTTCTGGAACCAGAAACATATATGTATTTGTTTATCAAATAAAACAATTTTGTCACAATGTGAAGTAACATGAAAAAAAAAAAAACTATCCGAAAGCTATTATATTTTTTCCGATACATTAAAGCAAGTTGTTCAACTATTTTGCTTCCCTGGGTGATATTGAAAGAAAATGAATTGCTTGAGGGCGAGCTAAATAAATTTAAGGCTAAAGACATTAACAGTAGCTCATAAGTAAAAAAAAAAGTGCAAAATATATTTTTAAACAAATTCTACTTAATAATTTATGTAATTTTAACAATTAAGACTGCAACATATAATTAGTTTGACATTGTTTTATGCATTTCATATGACATTTTATACGCAAATATTATTTTATACAACTTATATTTCACTTTATATAAAAAAAATATTTTGATACAACTTATATGACATTCTAAACAGTCATTTCATTAGAATCATAATAAAATAAAATAGCTAGTAATCATTATTGATGGGATATTTGACATCAAATTTTGGAAATTAATGCAAAAATATCTGGTTATTTTAAGTGGTAACAATTGTCAGGGAATTTTTGAGAAAAAAATTCTCTAAGAATTACTTCATACTCGTAATTATTACTTTATAATCATAACTAATACTTCTAACACAAATGGCAATTTGATTCGTAAGTACTCTCAGCCTTTGTCAAAGAATAAAATTAAAACTATACGCTTTACTTTTCAAATTCTTTTTGATAGAGTTTCTATTTAGTCGATTCTCTTGGCAATATTTTGATGGGGTAAACTGATTTTAGAAATGTTCATCTTTTTTTCTCATGAAAATTATACCTCACCATCTAAAAATGGTTCTTGATTCTTTTTTGGCGATTCGATTTGCTACTTCATAACTAAACTCCCCAAAATAATTATAATTATTTTATCTTAATTATTTATTATACGTCTAAATTATATAACACTGTTGGTAAGCTTTCGTTTAGATGTAAAGCATATTTTTAGTATCGTTCTTTTGTGTTTTCGTCTCTCTGCTCAGGACTCTTGGGATTTACATACACAACTACGATAATTGTCCATCTGACTGCAATAGTAAAATGAAACACGGACATATCTTGCCCATTAATTGCGTTCGTCACTAGAATAAGAACATTCTTAGACAAAGCTGTAACGGACCTAATTGAAGATAGGGAATGTAACAAATGATTTAAATAGGAATGACTTGTCTCTCTTCACATACAGTCAGCTACCAACCTCAGCGATTGTCCACTAGACACAAGTGCCGCTGATGATCTCATCCCCACTAGTTTAATCAACACAAAAGACATTATTATATGCTAGGATCTTCGTACCTGTGAATTAGTTGAAAGACAACTTCATTGAATCAATTAAGGTTCCTTGTCTATAACCAGCTCTTGGCTGTCTGTTCCAAAAGAGATTAGGACGATGGCCCATAAATGGAGCACAATTCGTTACTTTTATTTCCAGACATGTGCACCGGTATGAATAAATCTTCGATGTTTACTCGTTAATAACTTAGAACAAATAGGAACCCATAATTTGATATAATGCTCCGGCATGAAAGAAGGGAACATGCTTTGGGTCTCATGCAGACCAAGAGCCGTTGGTTAGACACCCTAGCATTAAGAAATTAAGTTTCATTAATTAAATATCATGTGTAACAGCAGGAAAAAGAGAGAGCTTTAATCTATAAAAAAGAAAATTTAAAGTACAGTAATATTTTACACATTTTTTATTTGCTCGTAAAGCAGAAGATCCATTATATCAGTTAAAATGAATTAAGCTATTTTGCTAAGTTTGTAGCGACTTTCTTCTACATCAGCGCCACTGATTAAAAGGCCTTACTCAACCAGCCCGAAGGGATATCTTTTCGGCCTGATTGGTAGGCCCGTCGCCTTCGGATACCTTGGTCCAGGGTTCGAAGCTACGCTGCCGTTTCGCGACCGCCACAAGTGGTGACCCCGGACAAGAACGCTAGATGGCAGCACGACTGCCTGTACCTTCTGATTGCATATGCCCCGACGATCGCCGTTAGTGGTGACTCCGGGCTTGAGCACTAGGTGGCAGCACGGCCTATACCTACTGTTTGCATATGTTCCGATGCAATAACACTTGTCTCTGTGTGTCTAAGACAAGCGCAACTAGTGATATTCTGGTTCTGGCGCACGTTTCGGCGCCTTCTGAACAAAATGGCGCACGTTTCGGCGCCTTCTGACAAAAGGACCTTCTGAACCAAATGGCGCACGTTTATCTCCATTCCGTATCATCACGCTGCGATGATACTGGAGGGGGAGTGTGTAGCGACTTCCTTCTACATCAGCGCCACTGATTAAAAGGCCTTACTCAACCAGCCCG
>BMAW01042275.1:40024-51511 GCA_019974015.1 Nephila pilipes | reverse complement strand
AAAGGCCTTACTCAACCAGCCCGAAGGGATATCTTTTCGGCCTGATTTTTAGGCCCGTCGCCTTCGGATCCCTTGGTCCAGGGTTCGAAGTTACGCTGCCGTTTCGCGACCGCCACAAGTTGTTGTTGATAGAAAGGTACTGTCCCATTAAAGCGATTAAGGATTAGAATAAAAGCTCTCCCCCTAAATTCTCAATTAATTTTTCTGAAATAGTAAACACTTTTGTTCTTCAGTTGCTGTACTATTCTAGGATTGATTGATTCAGAATTTTGATTGCTTTCACGTAATTGTAGTAATTCAATAAAAAACTCCTTTGCAAAAAGAAACCTTTGCCTTCACCCAGGTTATGATCGTTTTATAACTTGTTCCCTGTCCATAGCCCACATATCTATTCATTTTCATGGTACATTTTAAAAATATTTTGTTTTAAGTATTATAGTATTTTTCCGAAATATTTCAAATTTTGAAAAAAAATGAAAAGATTCTAACAATTGTGTTTTGAAATTCTAATTTAAAAGAATTGTAAATTTTGCAAAAATTTATTGGGAAACTTTTACGATTGCTTAATATTTCTCCTTATAATTATACAGACGGATATACAAGAATCATTATACAAGAGTGCAAATGTTTTCTTCCAGATGGTTATACAAGAATGCAAATTGAATGCAACTATAAAGGTACTAGGATGCGTACCTTTTTACATAGATTATCCACATAACGAAACAATTTGCAAATATTGTGAAAATTGTCCAAGTAAGTTGTATTAGAGAAGTATTTACTCTATGTTGAAAATTCAAAGTTATGTCTTTTAAGAAATGTTTTTTTTTCTTGTAATTTCTTGAAAATAGTATCACTTAAGCACCTTAGCATTCAAATGTAATTCTTAGAATAAAATACGAAAACAACCTAATCCCAGATGCCTTTTAAAAAGATTTATGATTTAAGATATCAAAAAAAAATTTCTGGTCTCTTCAGAAAATTCTGGGTGAATTACATACAGTGTGTCAACACAAGAGCTGAAATCTTTTAGGAAGGAAAGGTGCATCTAAATGATTAGGAATCTCATAGGAATGCAGGGACTCAAATGCTTGCCAGACGCAGTAGATGGCATTGGACGTGTGCGGGAATCCTAGACGTAAAAGCAGAGACTTTTAATCTCTTTCAGTAGTAGGATAACTGATTATGCAAACGCATCTTGTGTGCTGAACAGAGGAATGTAATTGCGATCTGCATCTTGGTTGTATGCGCAACCATATTCGATGTGGCATATTCTTAGCCATAAGTTCTTTAGACATCTTCCCTTTTCACATGTGATGTTCATAATCATTTAAACACTCCATTTGGCCAACAGAGGATGAGCTGTGGCGGTTCGATGCATTCGCCCCCTCGATCTTTGAACCTACTATGCCTCGAAAACTTCGTCTGGTGCAACAGGTAGAAAAGAGAATAACACTTAGCCAATTGTTCCCGAATCAAAATTTCATTACCACTGCGTCTATAAGGCTTGGGTTCCTCTTTTTAGGCAAAAAATGGCAACGATTGTTTGGGATGAGAGATGTTTTATACTTAAAGATTTCTTAGGGAAAAAAAGGCAACCACCGGACAATATTACAATGAGTTACATGTTGCTATTTATCATTCATAAAGAGAGAATTTTTTTTAATTGCGCTCATATATATATCAACCGAGAGCGTGTATATATGTGAGTGAAATAAATTTGAAACTCTATTAAGTATTTGTGCTTATAATTGTCTAAAACTCTTTTAATCCTACAAAAAAAGAAATAAACTTCAATTATTGTTTTCCTGTTTCAGATATTACTCGAATCGGGGATAATTGTACAAATCTTCTTAGATTATATAATCAACCATGCGAGTAAGTATTCATATGACGAACGTATTTTATTACAAATAGTTTGTCTATTATTTTTAAAAAAAAGCTTTTAGGAGGGATTTTTTTTCCTTACAATATATATTTAAAAATTATTTACAACTACAATTAATTTTTTATTTCATTCAGTTTTCTCACTTACCATATGGAAGTAGAAGAAAAATTAGTTACTATTAAAAAGGAATTGGTAAGTATCTTAGAATTCCTTATTTCTTAAATGACAAAAAAATATTATGACTTTTACCCAAAATAAAACAATTATATTATTGAAAAACATTTATAATATATTAAACTAGTAAAAGAGTATGACCTATTTCTATATTATATTAAAAAAAAATTCACAAAGTAAGGAAAAATCACGAAAATAGCTGTTACTTAAAAAGTTATATTTCAAGTGTAATGAAACAGAGCCACAATATGCAACATGTTGGATAGTATATAAAATGAGAATAAAACACTAGAATACATTACGGAGTTACAGAAACAAGCAAATTTGTAAAATTAATAAAATTAGTATGTCAATGTAGTATAGAAATAGTGTCTTCAATTAGGATATAACCACGCCTAGAAGTAAAAGGGAGCTTACAGTGAGAGATATTGGATCTTGGAGTTCGTTGGGAAGAAAGAGCTACTGTTCTCGCAAAACAGTTGTAAGCGTTGCCAATATGAGATGAGGATGAGCAAATATCTTCCTAAACCATTCGAAACATACTCGATGAGATTCAAGTTTGGTGATTGAACTAGTCATTTCATATGCTCAATTGTTTGGTGCTGAATATAATCTTTCATAATGCGAGCCCTGTGGCATCTAACGTTGTCATCCAGGAAATCAGTACCTATTGCACCTGCATAAGGATGCAAAAAAGCATCAAGGATGCCAGTTGTGTAAACGTGAGTATTCACTTTCTCACGGGGAAAGACATGGATGTCTGAGCTTCTACACAAATAAATATCACTTCAAGCACATACACTAATTTTTCCGTATGAATCTCTTTCATGGATGTTTGATGTACTATAACGCTTTTCCAATAATCTTCTAACCAAACAACGCTTACTCTCGCTTTAGAGACTAAATTCGAAATTATCAGTGAAGAAAACAAATCTCCAATGATCAGCCATCTAGTGCATATGTTGACGTGCTCACTCCAAACTTTTCCTCATGGGACATGAGGAACGAGAAATAAAATTGGCAATTCGCCTCGTGTAAAAAAAAATCTTCGTGAAGCGTTCGACGCACGAAAGACGTTGACATCAAACTTCCGGTGGCTCCAGCAAAGAAGGCTCTAAGTTAAGTTACAATTGCGGTTCTATTTTATTTTATACATACCGCAAATATTGGCTATAGGCACTTGGTAGCATTGGGACGTTCATGACGGAAATGTGTGGATGCCGAATCCATGGTTTGAAATTGGTGCCAAAGTCTATGAAAGCAGAACTAACATTTAGTCATCATGCTTCACCTGCCTCTTCATATACTTACATAAATTTCTTATGCTAGAAATGGCAGAACTTATTTCAATGCATGAATCAATAGGTGAAACCTAGATGCATATCGTAAAGCGTTGATTGTGGTATTTCAGTCAAGATTACAATACAACAAAATTGCCTCTTGTTTATGAAATCAAGAATACAAATGACGATTTTGCCGAATCTTGTAAATCATTTGAAATTTACAAAGACAATTTCCCATCTGTGTAGATTAAACTACTTTATTTCTTAAAACATAACTATTAATAATTGAATAGCTTATTAAAAATGAATTGTAAGGTTAATAGACAGATACACTGGTGTTCAAATTAAAAGAATTTTCAAATTTGGTTGATTATCTCTAGAATTACTGGAGAGAGTTTATGAGTTCTTGTAGCATTTGGTCGTTCAGCAACGCTGTTTTCAGGTCTTGGATGGTTTTGGAAGAAGGTTGTAAATTTCAATTGCCTTTCCCAGATCGTCTCAGGTATGCTCTATAGGATTGAGTCTGGAGATCGGTTTAGCCAATCCATACTGCAAATATCCTCACTTTCCAGAAATTCGTCGATCCGATAAGCTTCTTGTGGCCTTGTATTGTCATTCATTAAAAGGAAATCAGGACCAACTGCACCCCTGAAAAGGAAAACAAAGGACTCCATGAACTCCTTCCTATATTTCTCAGCAGTCACAGTGCCTCTTTCAAAGACATGGAGGTGTGTGCGGCCATCCAACATAATGGCTGCCTACACCATCCAGTCTCCACTGCCGTAATGGTCGATGTCTCGAATATTGGACGGTAGGTAGCGGGTCCCTGTTCTCTCCATATGAAAGTACGGCGAGATTCACTGGTTAGGCTTGTGACATTGGGCTATTCGCGGTTTCTCTTCACTAACCTTGGAGACTTTCAATTGAGATTGATTGCTTTAGCTAAACAACCTTTGCCCAACCAAAAATGAAACGTGATGAAGAAGGTAATATGCAAAGCAGTTAGGAATGAAGTGAAACGGTTAAATTAAGAAGTATATAAACTCCGTCTGAAGGAGTAGAGAAGGAGAATTGAAGGAGGATCAGAGAGGCGTTGTAACGAGAGGAGGTGGAATCTAAATGCTATAGTATTGAAAGGCTGCTTTAAGGATTAGAGTTGAGGTCTGAGTGTAAACCACTCGGATTGAGAATTGTGCTAGTGTTTTCAGCAGTTGTTCCAGATTCATACTTGCAGTTGGTAAGAAGCTGTTAGATTATTATTGGTGGGTTGAATTAAAGTGTTAATAAACTTGACCTGGAGAGCTATATCATTATTGTCTTAGTGGATATATATTAATAAATGTTGAAAGTGGTTTTGGTGGTTCTGTAATTATTGGTGTCATATTGTTTAATATTAGATATTAGTGATGGCACAAGATAACATCCGGGGTAACCGGATGTTACAGGCTGACCGGGATTCATCAGAGAAGAGAACGGTTGCCCATTGATCCATGCTCCACTCTGTGATCTCTGCACCATTTTAAGCGGACTCTCCTGTTCTCATAACTGAGTCGGAAGCAAACAACAGGTCTTCTTGTAAACAACCCACTCTCAAGAAGTCTTCTGGAAACAGTGACTCTTGAAACTTGGGTTTCTATAGCGTCATACCACTCATAAGATACCTGAGAAGTTGTAGCATCCCTGTTACGCCTCGCTATAATGTACAAATGGTTATCTTCTCTGGCCATCGTGGCACTTTGACTGCCTTTCCCAAGCTTTCTATCGACGGATCTGGTATCCTGAAACTGTTTCCATAAGTTGGACCTGACGTTGGGCATTGAATCGAATTCTCAGCAAATCTGTTTTTGAGATTAGCCTGCTTCTAACCTACCCATAATTTTACACCTTATTCCATCATCTAAACGTTGGTGGTTACTCAGTTTTACTGTTTGAATTTTAATTTACTGGATTGCTGCAATAAAAAAAAATTCGACGAAATGTGCTAGAAAACGATATGCTCGCATATAAATCCTGTTTTTCGACTAGTTCCGCCCATACACACGTATACGTTATATAATTTGGAGTACAAGTTTTACATCTTTGTTTCGAAGCAGTACTTTTACAATTAGTTCAATTCTTTTCATGGAATTCGACAAAATATGCAAATTCTGTTAATTTTGTACACCAGTGTAAGGCAACTGATACTAGCAGAGATTTTCCCTCCAAATATTGGAACTAGCTTATTCATTAATTTTCGTAAATTCTTACATCAATCTAATAATCTATTAGAGCTTTATACTTACATTGCAGAATTAGTCTACCCTTTTAAATAACGCAAAAACTGACATCTGGAGGATGGAAAAACGTAAGAGTAATATGCTGAGTAAATTTCGCTTCGCTACTCTTGAATCTGATTAATTAAACCTAGTAGATTATTCAGCCAATAAAATAGTCAATCGTTAACTGGATTTTATTTAATATTTATAATGATGTGCAATAGATGAAATACTAATATAAATTTTTAGAGATAACTAATTTGCGACCGAAAACAAAGATTATTATACAATTGTAAATTTGATTTATCTCAAAGACAGATAAAAGAGATATCAGTCATGAACAATACTTATACACTAGGTTGGAGTCAAATATGAGCTATCCGACGATCACTCGTATTTCTAATACCAAGGTCATGCGATCAACAAACTAGTTAATAAGCTATAGCCATTCAGCACTCTTAATGCGCTCAATCTTTCTGTGTTATCATCTCCTATAAGCACTTCACTTTAAATATATATATATAAGTTATCATGGATTATTGGATTATTCACAAGGCGAGATTCTTAAATCAAATAATGTGATGAAATAATCCAAAAGGATAGTTAAAGGAACAAATGCACCGTGAGACTTCATGGCACATTTTGTAAAATATCGACATTTTATAAATATCTATGAGGATGATGTAATATATAATTCTAGAATATCTCTACAATCCAAGTTGACATTTAAAAAGGACCTGGAGGCAACTATAAACGCTTGAATCAAGCATGTATTTTCGGATCCTGTAATATTAGTTTCAGTTAAATTTGGTCCAAATAAATCATGTGTGTACTTAATTGATGTATGTGTTCCCGAAATATATCTTTTTATCACTGTAGATAACAATGCTGTACCCTATAAATATAGGCGAATGATCTATTGACCTCAAGAGTACAGTAAAAATTTCAGCATATTCTAGAAGTCTCTTTAGTACCGAAGCATCAATTTTTATCACAAATTTAAAGGATCACTCAAAAAAGGCAGCTGATTCGAACCAATGTAATTTACCTCTCTTCTCACTATACGCTATGATAGATGGTTTCGTTTATATTTCGGGTTGTAATTGAAACATTGACTAACTCACGAAAGCGATTGTGAATACATAAAGTGTAATTTACTCCCGTTTCCAAGGTGCATAATTTACATGGTTTTATAAAGACAACAAAAAAAAATAGGGCATTAAATTGGTATATTTTGTATTATAAGCCATTTATTAAAAATGACTATCCTACTAATGTATTATTTAAATACACTCAGAGACTGGCATTGTAATGTCGCTGGTGTTCAACAAAGTGAATATTCTATCTGCTAAAAGACATGTGACGTTGATTGAGTCCGTTGATACGTACTATTCCTAATGATGTAGAATGACAATAATTTGTTTATCTCTTTGTAAATCTTTTTGCCTATGCAAAGTTTAAATTAAATGTTTGTGCAAATGTGGAAATGTGATCTCTTTCTCATACTTAGTACACCTGAATTTAGAACTTTTGCATTAATAGATAAATATTGATTTAGTTTTACAGTGCAGTCCTCTAATGTCAACAAAAAAGAGATTCAAAACAAAAAATAACTAGTTTGGGAAAAAAAGATTGAAATTTTGGACATATTAAAGTGCGAACAACTCTCATCATCTTTAGCTAAAGAATATGGTCAATTTGCATATTTTTCATTTTCAAAAATATTATACAATGGAAGAGTTGAAGCGTTGAGGTGTTTCTAAATTTTTGAACCAATTCTTTCCTTTTTCAGATAACGCATATCTCATTTTATTCTGTTGTAATGAACACATTTCCGGGTTTTTTTCCTTTAAATCAATTCATGTAATTTACAGTTTAGTTGAGCATGTCCTATTTTTTAATGAATCTTATATTTCGCTTTATATGTTTTCAGTTTGTACAAATTTCCGAAGCATGCAACTATAGTGTTATTGAAGGAATGGGTTTTTCATAATAAAGTTCCTCGTTTTTTTAATAATTTATGTTATTTTTGTGATAAAACCTTTTTTGAACATATGCTACGAAGTGGGTTCCCTGCTGATTCCTCCTTCAAGTAACACATTGGGAAATTTAAATATTTGGTTGAACTGAATATCTCTTCCAATGTAAGAAATGTGACTTGTATAAGGTACTTAGGATCTAAGTCGTGAACATTCATTTGTAACTCTTCTGAGAAATCGAGACTTATTGGTTCAGCAAAGTAAACACAAGATTACATTAGTAAACGTTAGATTAGCCGCGTATATGGATCATTACCACAGATAGTGATGGTCAGGGATGGAAACTGATTATTTGTAGATCAGAATAAAAAGAATAAAAGATAATTACCGTCTATGTGGGATTTTCGATTCATTAGACTATTTTGTGTGGCTACTTTAAGTTTATGGAAAGGGAAAGAGATGGAAGTAATATTAGATGACATTGCATTATTTCTTATATGTAAAAATGTCACGTCATCATATTTAGATTTTATTAAAACTTTAAAGATGAAATATTTTAGGTTGGTATGAGGGAGTAATCATCTGACCATAAATATCTTTTAGATGTAAACCCCTGCAATGATTTTTAGCATAAAATATTTAACGATCATTTTTACTTTATTGTGTAACTATCTAAAAGATTTAATATTTCATATATTAATATATTAGGGGAATATGTAGTGATATTTGGGATGCCAAAATATGCATTTTATTATACTAACATACATTTTTCTTCTTTCCAGAAAAGTAATTTCATGCGTTGGACAGAGGTAAAGTATTTCATTTAGAATTGTGTCACTTTTTAAGAGAATGCGTATTTTAATTTCTAATTTTTTTTCTTCAACAGTTCTATAAAAACGTTAAATAATTGTTACTGATTATTAATTTCATCAATCTTTCTATCAATAACTGTAAAAGAAGAAACCAATTCAAATGATGTTACGAATATCTGAGTTAATTTCTATTTTTAATTATTTCAAAAATGCTTTTTGTTTTAATATCTGAAAAATGTACTCATAGTTCTTTAAAAGTAAAATTAGCAAAAACACGTGTTGGATACATGAAAGCAGTTGTGTCTCTAAAGTTACTTTTTCTTGCTTTAGCTAATATTAGTAGAAGCGAGCAAAAATTAGTGTATGTTTATTTAAATGTTAAATAAATTTATTTTTATACTGTTTCTACTAAACAATACTAAATAATTTGGGTACATTTTGAACATGATTATAAGAATACAGAACATTATAAAAATTACCACAGTTTTTGGGCTATAAAATTAAAATTGTTTATCAAAATCACGTTTTCTAGATTCATTAATTTTTTTTATCATGTTCTCGGTTTATTGGGGAGATTTGAACCATTTTCTATTACTTTTAAATCAACATCACATTTTAATTCGAAATCTGAAAAAAAAAAAGTTTGCAACAGATTATAAAGTTTATTTTAGATCATTATTTAATTTCTCTAAATCAATTTCAATTTTTTTTTTTCGCAAAGAAGATGTCAACGGTCTCCCTATATAATGTAATGCCTTTTTATTAGTATTTATGCATTATTTTTGTAGGATACCCTTATTACACATTTGTTACAAGTATCATGCAATATCTTTAAATAAAAAGCGTGAGAGGAGGGAGTATTATGGGTACAAAACGTACTGTAAATAAAAAAAATTAATGTACTTTGTTATAGTAAGTCAACAAATATTATGTTGAAGCATTAATTACATGTCTTATTCTTTTTAGCATCCTCTTAAATGATTAGCTTATTAAAGAATAAAAATATTATTGATATATTGATTTTTCAGGCGGCATATTCAATTAATAAAACATATTTTTGTTTCAGAGACTGTATTTTAAGGAAAAGGGAGTAAGTATTAATTTATTACAACTTGATGGGTAAAAATTTAAAGTTGTATATAAATAATATCAATTTAAATATAGACTAGGTGATACATATATAAAATGTAATATTATGAATTATTATTGAATAAGGAAATAGAATCTGAAATATAATTCGATGTTTTTGCTTTACGAAAAAGATATTCACGCTTTAATTTTAAAAAAAACGTTAACTTAAATTCATCATAAAGAACTCCAACAACGTATTCATTACTAAATATAAACTATTTGATCAACTATCTACAATGATTTATGAGCTTTCTATTTATTTATTACTAATTTAATGATATTCATAAACTACAAAAATGATTAATAAAGCAATAATTTTTAATTTATTGAAACAGAGATCTAAAGTTATCCTAATTAGATGTTTAACTACCTTACGTTTCACGAATACATCTAAGTTAAGCATCAGCTCTTCTTTTTTCCCATACATTTTTATATCCAATGCCTATTTTTCAGTGATTTCATGAAGTAAAAATGTATATCATTTTAAATTCCTTTCATTAGACCACGGAAGTGGAAAATTCTTTTATTTATAAAATAGTTTATGTAAACATTTAACAAACAAAAATGAACCATTATTTAATATAAAAATAAAAAAGCATCTCACGAATAATTCAGTATATCTCTAGTAATACATTTTTTAGAATTCGCGTAACTGAGCTCTATATCACAGAATATTTAGCTGAATAACAAAACTAATGAAAATCAGCCCAAACAATAACTCAGCAGAATTTCACATAGCTAGGAAAACAACGGAAACATTAAATATTTATTGCGTAATTTTTACACCATATTTTTTATATGCTGAATATTGATTTAAAAAATAAATTTTTCTAATGCATCAGCTGATGTGACTAACTTTTACTCAGTGTGAGTTTCTGAGGCAATAGACTGAAACACACACACACAAAATAATCGGAAATAAGACACAGAACCCTTATAATGGAGTAAACGACGAATCTCTTAAGCATTTAATCGAAACAGAGCACAAAATCAACAGGAAGAAGAGACCCAGTGATTTTATTCTTTAAAAAGTGATTTTTCATAAGACTTAACTCTGTTTATTTATTTTGTTTATTACTCATGTTTACTTAATCCGTAATCTAAAAATTAAAGAAATGTTAATTCCAGAATGAAATTCAAATTGAGAATCAAAAACTTAACTACAATGCAATTGATACATAACTCAGTCATGTTCTTGAACATAGTTTAAAAAGCTTGGAATTAAAACAAGATAAACAATATTGAAAATTTCGTTGAAATTTCCTTTTCAGGGAAGTCCTTTTGTCTAGGTAGAATGTTGCGAAGCACTTCTGTCCAACTCTTGAACCATAACTCAAATACAACCTACCCTAGGATACACCAGTCAAGTCTCACACAACTATTCATTTATCAATTTCTGTAATATAACGCCTTTTGAATATTTGCTGTCTTTGGGACCCTTTGGATGAATTCACCTATTCGACTATTATTGAACCAATACTCTCTTACTAAAAACTCTCAAGTTGAAGTTGTCTTGATTTCTCAAATGCTCTGCAACCGTTATCACCCGTAAAAACTCTTGATATCATCTATCTCTTGTGAGGCATACACTCAGCGCTAATCCAACTCTTCCTCTATCCTCTAAATTTCCCTTTCCTTATATACCGTCATATCTAACTCACTTCATTTTATTTCTACCTACCTCTAATTGGCACAATCATGATTCATTTTGGTTGGGAAGAAATTGTTATTTCTAGCAATCAGTCTCAATTAAAGTCCCCAAGGTATGTGAAGGAAAAATAGCGAATAGCTCAACGTCACAAACCCTTCCCAGAAATGAGACATTTATTAACTTTGGGCCCAATAATCCAGGGGGAAATTACGATAAAAATTAATGAAAAGCCTAATCACTGGATGCAATCATGGAACGCTACCGACTTCAAAATCTTAAGTCACTCACTTAGTGCTAACTTTAATTCTCTACTAAAT
>BMAW01042275.1:6661-35024 GCA_019974015.1 Nephila pilipes | reverse complement strand
ATCACATCATACTAATCACGCAATATGCTTCTTAAATGATTGCGTAAATAAGCAAAATGAAATTCGTCCGGAATTTGATAGATGGTAATATTATCTTTTACACTATGTAAAAAGTCAATTTCATTTATTGATTAATTGAAATACTAAATCGGAAAAATTATTACTCCAGGTAGGGATCTAACTGCAGGGGTGGGAACGTTTGGGCGCCACTGTGGCAAAGCATTTCTATCCGACTCTTGTGCCATAATTCAGTCAAATACAACCAACAATAAAAATCAATAACCTACCCAATGATACACCAGTCAAGTCTCACACAACTATTTATTTATCAATTTCTGTAATATAACGCCTTTTGAATATTTGCTGTCTTTGGGACCCTTTGGATGAATTCACCTATTCGACTATTATTGAACTAATACTCTCTTACCAAAAACTCTCCAGTTGAGGTTGTCTCGATTTCTCAAATCCTCTGCAACCGTTATCACCCGTAAAAACTCTTGATATCATCTATCTCTTGTAAGGCATACACTCAGCGCTAATCCAACTTTTCCTCTATCCTCTAAATTTCCCTTTCCTTATATACCGTCAAATCTAACTCACTTCACTTTATTTCTACCTACCTCTAATTAGCATAATCACGATTCATTTTGGTTGGGAAGAAATTGTTATTTCCAGCAATCAATTTCAGTTAAAGTCCCCAAGGTTAGTGTAGAGAAAATCGCAAATAGCCGATCATCACAAGAAAATTATGACAAGGGGCACATGCCTCGGGGTCCACCTATTGAATAATTCGACTCTGGTGACGATACCATGAGACCTTCCCAAGAAGATGATTGACTTTCGAGTTTAAAGCCGAAAGAAATTCGACCAAAAAAGAGGAAAGATCACGTCGTCTATATTATTAAGACGAAATTAAGGAAACATTTAGCATGTGCAACAGAACTTCGTCGTTAAAATTCCGCTGCGATTAGGGAATTCTACAAATATGTTTTGGTTCAACTTTTGCAACAAATGCGGCAAGCGAGACCCAATTTCTTAAGAAGCGGCAAATGCTTAACAATGCATCTTGTCATAAGCCCAACTTTACGCAGTACATCTTCGTTGGCAGACATTTTATTTGCATCAATCCTCCTTTGGACAGATAAGATCTCTCTCTCTTTCTCTCCCGAACTATTTTTTATTTTTAAAGTTGAAATTGAAGATTAAGGGTCAATAGTACGAGTTGATGGAAAGAAATAATGTTGTGATGACATCAAAACTTAATAGTGTTGGAGTGGGGGCGTTGCAAAAGCCATGTACGAATCTGAGTACTCATTCCAAGTGTTGTATTGAATTTTGAGTGTACCATGTAGATGCTTAATATCAAATGTAAGTATATCTTCCGAGTTAAATAGTATGTCTGCGTTCAGTACTAGAACATTTTAATACGCTTTGAGGAGAACACAGATAAACCTTGATGTATAAATACCAGTGAACAAGAACATACTTTGTTTAATCGACTGCATTTCACATTTAAAGAAAGTTCAATGAAACATTATATATATATATATATATATATATATATATATATATATATATATATATATATATATATACACACAAAGAGAGAGAGAACTGATATGATGTGTGTGTAAAGGATTTACCAATTATTTAAATACCTCAGCAAATTTGTCGATTCAGAGGATGCCTTTTGTATTTATAACATGTTATTCTGGAATGATTGATTGATAGATTTTATTAAAGTTGAACTAGAGGCAACAAGAGAGCTACTGAAGACGGACCTCGTAACTTTGAACATGGGTCAAGTGACCAGGGGGACACCTGATCATCCACTTCCCTTTCCCAA
Source organism: Nephila pilipes (assembly GCA_019974015.1). Lineage (NCBI taxonomy): Eukaryota > Metazoa > Arthropoda > Arachnida > Araneae > Nephilidae > Nephila > Nephila pilipes. The sequence continues at coordinate 33,178 of BMAW01042275.1, read as the reverse complement.
CTTCCACACTACGTCAATGGAAGGATTTTGAGCCTCGGAATATTTAATGTAATAAGTTCCGGCTAGGTGGTGGGTTTTAAATGGCATCAAGGCTCAAACCCACGATAAACGAAAACCGCCAGTCATGAGTCCGTGACCATGGGCCCGCTAGGCTACCATGCCAACCTCTCTACAGGAAACTGAAAATAAGATATTTCCAATTAATATTTTTAATGTGATATGTTATGTTAAAAGTGTGCTTAAGAAATGCTTTAGTCACAATGAAATGACCTTAATCTTATGCACCATTTTAATGTGCAGTAGTATATATATATGTAAATAGTTTGAATTACTTATTTTGAAAAGGCTTGCCAATTCTGAAAAAAATCAAGAGAATGGAAATTTATTAATTCTGTATTTGATTGATTATTATTCTGTGTTCCATTTACACATGCTTCAAGTATAATGTAAAACATAACGAAGTTTAATGAATACAATTATTCTGCTGGATTAAAACTTCATTAACAAAAAAGTATTCCTTATCGTAATCATATATTCCTTATATTTTCAGTACAACTGTACGTTTGAAAGATTATTAACTCGTAGGTAAGTACTTACTTTTCATAAAAAAATTTATTGCCATATTGAAATGAATATATATCAAAGCTGTTTCATAGGAAGTTTTGTTTCCACGGCCATAACATTTTTATTTGTTTGGGGGGGGGGGTAAAACATTTTTCACACAAATCCTAATGTTTCTTTAAAACTACATATATTCTCTATGTAAAACATTATTGTATTTTTGATGTTATCCAATACCTTTTCATACACTTGAGTTAAAGCGAGACTAGTTGGGAAACCCCGTTAAAATAGGATTCCAATGGTTGTTATCCACATCAGGTAATAATGGCCACTTTCACCTCGTCATTAGTTCAAAAGTGCTGTCAATTAAGGTGCTTGATCATTTTTAGGACAAGAGAAAGATCTCGAGTGGCAAGGTCTAGTGTAATGATACGTCGCTGCTTCAACTCTATTTCCCAGTGAGTCACTATTCTTCTTAAATTCTAAGTACTCCAGTGACATATGACAAAGAAGAAACTAAAGTAATTACGTAGTGGGAACATTTCGGTTTCAAGTAAAACAAGTATGTTGAATATCAGGTAAAAAATAAAAAGTTATAATAATGAACGCTTTGCTTCTGAACCAAGCCTCGTATAATTTTGAAAACCCTATGACTAGTCCTTCTTATTTAAAAAATTGCTAATAGTTTGATTTTAAACTCAGTGTACAAATTCATTCCATTTTAGAATTATGTTTGCAGAATTTGGAATAAAAGTAAGAAGAATAATGAAAAAAGAAATATAATTTTTTCTAATTTCTTTACCAGATTTTTCAGGTTTTGTACATATTTCCATGTTTAACATTAAACCAACAGATGATCAAGAAATGTAATCATTTCATTCTATTTCGGGTAATGAAAATGATATCCTATATACTAATGCAAACTCTTCGGCAAATAATTCACTTTAATGAAATAAACAAAACAAAACTATTTAGTTGGAAATGGGATCTTATGATCTACAAATGGAAAGATAAGAAACGTCGTACCAATGTAGCTATTAACATATTTGCCTATACCTCAATCGAAGAACGTAGCGAGATATCTAGGGATGCGAATGGAGCCTTTGGTGTGGATCGGAGCATGCGCAGTATAGAGCACAGACTGTTGTAAAGAGTGCCGACCAATTGACGCGGCAGTGCGTGTGAGAACATGAAGGCGTTCATATTGCAAAATTCAACGATTGAGGAGCAACGAGGCGTTATCCGACAGCGGAAGGTGTTAAACCGACCCACTATTCATCGCCGGTTGGTGACCGTATACGGGGAAAAGTGTGTGTCCAGCAAGTCAGTGAGAGAAGGGAGTGCCCATTTTCGTGTAGGTCGTGAGAGTGGTTGATGACCCGAGACAAGGCGAGGCTTACACAATCATCATTCCGATCTCATCGACCAGGAGGACGACTTAGTGAGAAGTAATGGGCGTGTCACATTGTGAATGTTGATGGTGAAAGTGGATTTCAGCGTTGGAACAGTGTGGACAATTGTTCATGATACGTTGCGTTATCGGAAGGTGTGTGCAAAGCAGCTCATCGACTAGTAAAAGGAACTGCGGCTAACACTTCAACATCTGTTTCGGTATCATGAAAACCCCGTTTTCCTGGAGCAGAACGTCACAGGTGATGAGAGCTTTTTCAATCACTACGAGCCCGAGACAAAGCTGGACAGCAGGCATTGGAAGCATGTGTCGTCACCGCCCCCTATAAAGTTCAAAGCCGTGGCGTCAGCAGGCAAAGTGTTCCTCGCCATCTTTTTCGACATCCAAGGTTCATTACTTGTTGAGTTCCTCGAGCACAGAACCATTAACTCCGATGTGAACTGTGAGACATTCTGAAGCCTACGCAGGTCCATCAAGAACAAAAGACCGGGGCAGTCACGGAAGGTAAGTTTCTGATCCATGATAAGGCACGTCCTCCAGGGTCGCAATTCCATGGTCTCCAGGACCCTGTTATATACATGTGTTTGGTCCCCTGAAAAACATTTGAAATGGAAGCGTTTCATTTCGTACAACGAACTCAAGAACGCTGTGAAGGACTGGGTCTCGTCACGTCCACAAGAATTCTGAGAACAAGGAATTCTTCGGCTCGCTAATCAATAGTATCGTCGTGCTCAGGCCTATGGATATCTTCATTTATACCCATAGTATCCACAATGAAGTATTTATTTATATCCATAGCATCGTTTCGTACCTTTTCATTTGAACTACCCCTTATATATATAAGCTTTAATAACGGCTTTAGTGAATACCCAATTTACTCATCACATTAATACATTTATCGATTGAAACCAAACAAAAATTGAATATTAGAAGTCAGTCTCTCCGAAATTTTATGGATAAATTAACCTTAAAAATTATTTAAATGCTTAAAGGGTACTCAGCATCCTTAAATAAAAGCAAAATACCGAATTTTTATTACTTTATTTTATTAATATATATATATATATATATATATATCTTCTAAACTTAATTTTTGCATTTTACATTATTTCTTTTAATTATTTCATTTTTTTCACCCTTTCAATGAATGTAATAAGTATATTGTTACTAAAGTAAAATGAAAGAGCTATACTTTTAATAGTAATATTGCATAGTAAATTAGGGACTCAGTGCCCTAAAAGTAACTAAAATATGAATTCTTATTGCTTTATTTTAATACTATACATTTATATATATATATATATGTTGAATTTCATACATTTTTTTAAAATGTTTATCCTATAATGATTACACAGGAATTTTATTTGTGTCTATTTAAAATAAAATGTGTACAACATAACAAATACTTTGTAATATGAAAATATTCATATAAAATTCATTTTATTGTTTATTTTTGAAACTTTTTCTAATCTGTATCATTTGCTATGAAATTTGTTAAGTAATTTTCAGACATAATATTTTAATTTTTTTTCATTGCTTTTAGATGTCAAACAATTCACGTAGAAGTAGTTTTTGATGAATTCGAGATCACAAATATTACTTATAATCCTAAATTTGAAGTAAGTATTCATTTTCAAGTTTTAAAATAACCGTTGAAATATATAATATTATTCATTTAATCTCCTATACAAATTTCGTGTTAAAAATAGAAAATAACGCATTTATAGGAATTACATCAACTTCAATTTCTTTATGCTGAACTATCTCTTTAAGATAGACATCGGCGTTTATTAATTAGAAGTGTTTATCTTCAAACTTTTGAATGTATCTTCAAACTGAGAGGACAGAGTTCCATTTTGAAAACTCAAATATGTGCTATCCTGTTGATATAATAAAAGTAATAGTCCATATGTGTTACAATGAACAACCTTATTCCACTCATTAGAAAATATAGAGCGAAAACTTGGATCAAATAAATTTAATTAAAGAAAATACTGACAAATATACGGAAGAAATTGTGCTCTTTTGATTTTGAAAAAGGCATTTGAAATATATATAACCAATTATGTATTTTATATAATATTTATATACTTTGGTATTGATGTAGATGTTCAAATACAAAACCATTTCAACAGAAATAGCGATTCCTGTGTTATATATCTTGAACTATCTCCCTCAACTCTCCAATTTTATAAATTACATATTTTCTTCAAGACTTCTTTCCTCATTGAACAAACAAATAAAACCTTAATGCTCTTGGAAACCTCGAAATCTTAAACGAAATGGCAAGAGTAAATAAAAAAAATTGGTTTCTTTTTTTAAAAAAAAAATGAAATCTTGATACTTCAGTACTTTTGCAAACTAACAGTGATCTAAAATCATGATTCAAAAAAGATTTGAAGTTTGAGTTCTTTGCTGATTTTTTTATTCCGCTCATACCTAATATATCCAAGATTTTGTAACTTTCATCTTATACTAGTTAGATGCACAACTTTAAGCTAATTTTTGGAAACATTTCATAGTACGTTACGTAATATTAAAAGGAACTTTTGAAACCAAACTGTAAACAATATTCAACACTTAAAGGTACTGTTCGATACCATTTTTTCTTAAAATGTATAAATAACTAACTGTTTTTGATGTAGAAAATGGTCTTGCTTCATTAATCGAAAGGCGTGTATCTAAAAGGCTGGTAGATTGTTCGTTTGGTATTTATGGCACACCCTTCATCTTATGTTTGGCAAAATATGTCCTTGTGAGACAAGCCAAGCATAGGTTGAAGATAATACTATTTCATAAAATGACTCAATATAAAAATATAATAATGTAATAATTTATAATTGAATCCGATTTCTGCTATGATATAAAATGTATGGATAAAACTAATGAAATATAATTGGTTAGAAATTTACCCCAAAACAAGTCAATTAAATATAAAGGCATAAGGTTTAAAGTTTTTAAGACGGGCAGTGTTAAAAAAAAAATACCTCGTACAAGATGTGTCTCACAATCAGTGGACAAACACAATTATTACACTTACAAAAATTTATAATAAAGAATTCCGATAATAAATGGTTGGTCTCGTATGATTTAGTTAATTATTAATCAGATTTCGTGGATTTTCTCAGTGGACAACGGATATCTCCTTTGATACAATTTAAGAATCACAATATGAATAAGTAAGAGCGATGACATAAAGTGGTCTGATTTTATAACAGTGTCTACTAATTTGTTGTTCTTGATTCAGATTTTGGTAGTTATGGTTTGGTTTGGTAGTTAAGGATATTTTAGGACTCTAGTTTATTGTTATTTGTAGAGTGTTCAAAATCATTAAACAAGATGATTCATTTGGGTGATTTAAACATTCCAATACACTCATGGAGTCTATGAAGACACAATACTTTCACTTAATCGGCTTGAAACACTTTGTACCACTTTATTAATGGTAGAAGTCCGAACATGAAAATATAGTTGAAAAGTATACGTATAAAGTGATATGGAGTTATGCTGAATTAGGCTTGCACGATCTCATGTAATTGGAAAAATATTGATCACATTTTTTAGTTGTGTATACGTTTAAATTGTCCATAAATGTGAAGCGGAAGGGGAATCAATTGATAAGCCTGTGAAGTGAAATGTCTCCTTAAGCGAACAAAGAGAAGTTGTTTAGTTATTACTTGAAAGGCAGAGGTTGTTGCCAGGAATGATCTTACCTATTTGGATTCCTCTTGCGGTTTTTTTTTTCCATGATCGAAAAAGAGCTATGGACATTTAAATCTCTTAGCCATATAAATGGCTCATGAAGATAATTGATGAATATTATGCGTGATGTCAATGTAGGAATTTAGACAGACGCAGATACAAAGTATAGGAGCATTGTGATTCTAGACAGAGATGGCTCGTAATGTGGTTTGTAAATAAAGTCGAGTAACCGGGAAACAATGGGCCGTCAATAAAGAGAAAACTTCACTAGCTTTTTGAGTAATGTGTTCTTTCCTGAAAGAGCTGTATTGATAGATTCTAATAATGTATTTAGGCATTAAATAAGTTCCTTGGTTGGAAACTGCAACTGGATCGAATTTCTTAATGACATCTTTTAAATATGTATTCTTGTTTCTGAATTCTCAAAAACTCGAAAATATTAATGATGCTAATGAAAAAAGAATTGAAAATAAGATAAATGAACTAAAGCTCTGGACCAAGAGATAAATGGACTAGAACTTTGAACATATTGATAGAAAGAAGTAATTTGAAATTTATATTAAAACGTTAAGACCCCTAAATATTTCGAAACATGTGTTAGATTTTAGCAAGTATAGTAACTGTGTCATTTTTTTGAATATTAGATGAAATGATTATTATTAAAAATATTTATTAGGTACTTTTCAATGCAAATAAATTTAATATCAGAAAAATATTACTTACATCAATAGCAAATTCATTAAATATATTTCTAAAACTTCGAGAAATGCACAAATTCCTGAAAAAATCGAGTACTCAGAACTTTATGTATGAGCTCGTTTTAATTCATAGTGAAAAGGATAGCAAATATTATATATATTTAATATATATTCTTTCAATAATGTGTTTTCTTTATTTACAGAGTTTGGAATTATTCAGTGTTATAGGAGGATACATGGGCATGTATCTCGGTGTTTCCATCGTTGCAGTATATGATTTTACCAAATTAGTCATTCAAGCTGTTTATAAATTTTCAAAAAAGCACAAACAATCCAAGAAGAAACGGACATTACAGAGGAACATGATGTGGAAGAAGAAGGAATGTAAAGATTCGTATTCAAGTGATTTTCGAAGAAGGAACATAGTTTCCCCTTACAGAATCAGAAATACATATTAGACATTTTTTTTAAATAATAATAACTCGATTTAATAATGAGTTTATAATTGTTTTTGAATATAGTAATAAAATGTTTTTCTTTTTCTTGATTCTGTTCTCAAGAATATAAATAATTCTCGATCCAGAGAATCAAATAAAAAGTATTTTCCTTCTTCTCACCTCTGCACGTTATTAGTCTTATACGAAATCACAAAAAAAGAATATACTCATTCTTTTGAATTTCTATGATTATAAGTAATTTGTAGATTCTTTCATGACATGTTTTTGTAACAAAATTGCAAATTTATGCCTACATTAAGGTAATTTTTAAATCAAGAACACTTTTACTGTGTAGAATATAATAAAATATGAGAAAATTATAAACATTTCAGTGTGGTATTTATTTAAATATGCTTTTATTTGAAAAGCTAATTTTTATACAATCAGATTAATTTAAAAATAAGAAACAAATAGTTCTTAAAAAGTTTAAGGTCACAATGCGTATAAATAAAGTATAGCAGTAAGGTTAAAATTAAAAATCATAAAAGAGTTCGATAAAACTGTCATGCTGCAGTCTTATTATAATAAATAATATCTTAGAAATGAGAATTTTTCAGAACAGAAAATTCGTGAGAGTTTCTTACTTATCTGGTAAATTACATTTTTACCAGATATAAGACTTACTTAAAATGTTTTAAAGAGTATTCGCAATGCATATATATATATATATATAAGGGGACCAGACGTCCTGCTGTGTCTTAAGAAAGTCCCGATTTTTAGAAAGAATGCACGACAAGCTAGGGAGCGGTGGGACAAGGGATGGAAATATACGGTTTTTGGCTTCCATGTAGCTATTTCACCAGAATATGAGCTTTATACTATTTTTGTATATTTTATTTATTTATTTATTTATTTTTTGAACTTTAATAATAAAAATAATTGTTGAGAATTGATTATCAGGAACTGCTTATCAAAGTTCGCCTTGATCAATTACTAGAATATGACCATCATTGTTTGGAATTAATGAACAGTGGCATTTTTCCGCATTGGCAACGACGAAAATATTTTGTAGTTGTAAAACGAAGAGAGAATATCCCTCTTTGTACATTTCCACAGATTTTATTCTTATGGCGACATGTTCCGCTAGCAATCTAGCATCATTTGGAACATTGTTGCAAACGAATTACATATTATACAAAAATTGGAAACGGTGGGGAAGTTTAGAGAGGAGAAGGGTCAGGGTGTTAAGAGTTTGATGGTCGCCCACGAAGTACTATTACGCAACAAATGAACTTTTGTAACAGATCACATAATATTACAAATTAAATTAAAACAAACTATGTTTATTGTGTTGAAAAAGAATTCCTTTAGTGGTGAAATCATTCACTTGCAATGGATCGCTTTTTATAAGTTTCTTTCTTTTGCAGCTTTATTTCATTATTGAGAAACTTTTCTGTAAAAGCATTTGTATATGCATTGTAATCTCACACGTTCTTCAGAATCTGCTTGAAAAACTATTTCCTCTACAAAAGAAAACTGAGTGACAAATAACGAGTAATTTTTTTAATGATCCTCAAACAACTTAGTATAGGCTGATAGTAAAAGTTTTAATAGAGAACAATTTTTATTACTGAAGAAGTGTTTTTCTCTTTTTACAAAATTCCTTCGAAACATCTCCGTTTTTACCTGTGCTCAAAACTATACATTCCCCTATTTATTTTTAAGCCTTAATTGTACCCTCTGTTTAGACTTAACTTTCAAACATGAAATAGGTCCATAAAGTAAAGTTTTCATGCCTAAGACATTGAAATAAACATCATAGAATAATATGCTTTGAATTTATTTACTATTAGATTGTTGAAAGCAAACATGTTTCGGAAGTTCGAAAAATAATTTCTCTTGTATTAAATTTCTATAAGCAAACGATTTAGTTTTTAAATGATTCGGTTTTGAGAAAAAAAAAAGGTTTTTTTTATTCGGTTGTATTGACCAAAAGCTAAAGAGTTCTAGTTCTTTTTATCTTAATTTGGACATTTAAGATAAAATGTTGATAGAAATATCAATAAATGTTATTTTAACATGGATATTTGCTTCAAAATTTTCTCAAAGCCTTTACATTGCCTTAAGTATCTAACATTTGTCTGACTAGAGAAGAATACCAATAAAATATGTAAAATATATAACAAAGATACATAGAATGTTGGGAAGTATTGCATCTTTTGCTAGTTTTAGAGAATCAATATCTCTCACCTCAAAAATACAATGATTTCCTGGAAACTTTGTGACTAATTTAATTTAAATCAGCTTTAATCTTCCAATTCAAATGCCTTTCCATACATCCTGAATTCTCTATTTATGACACTTTTGTTCCTTTCTTTAAGAATTATGGAAGCTCAATATATGATACTGACAATATGACTTTGTCAGTAAGAAAACTTCATATTAAATCAAACCAGCTTTCTACTATTCTTTGGCTGTCTTTAACTCCAAATATCAATTTCAGGTATCAGAATTAGATATTAGTAATAGATTATATCTTTTTTGCACTTCCCACATTTAAGAAGGGAATAAATTTCCTTCTTTTCTGAAAAAATAAATTAATTACTTACTCACAAAAATTAAAGATACTAAACATATTTAACCTAGTAGCACGTTTTTACAAAGGCAGAATTTGCAAACATTTAGGAATTACAAACATATTACATTCTGTTAAATAAAAATAGATATGTGATGAATATGAAGATATTACTCAAAAACCATATTGATTTGATTTTGGTGTAAACAAAATTATGATCTGAAATTTGTAGCATACTTAATTGAAAGCTTATAAAATAGGTAGTGAAAAATGAACAAATTTTTTTGAATTCCATGAATTGATTATTTTAACTTTTCATTCATTTATATTTATACAAAACTAAAACACCTTTTAAATTAAAATTAGATTACATTTTCTCTAATCGGAAACGTAAGATAAATCCTTATTGATTGTATTTCTATTCTTTAATGTTATAAATATATTATTAATTCGATTTTTTTTTTTTTTAATTTCTGAAAAGTTTCAAAACCTTTATTTAAACACACAAAAGAAAACCAACACGATTAGAAATTTTGCTGCCATCGGAAAAGCAAAGTATGGAAAATCTTCTTCAACTTTACTGTGGTAGCTATTTAAATGGATAGAACTCCGCTCTGATTAATGAGATAAATATTAAAGTGGCTCTAAGAAGTCATAGTTTGACACAGATGACGTAGGGAGAGTATCTTGGAAAGCAGTATTTTAGAGGGTAAAGATATCAATGGGAACAAAGCCAGAAATTGCAAAAAACGTTTCATAATTGATAAAACGATAATCACAGGTGACATTTAATAACATTCGCCTCTGAGAATGCCGAAGGAGCTTAGAATTGATATTTTTATAAAAGCCCTAGATTCTAGAACAATCAGAAATGAAAGGCACAACACCTTGCCTGTAGATGAGACCATGAAAATCAGAAGTAATACCTTTAGTGTTGGAAGCAATATTACTTAATGCTTGTTGTAATTTGTCATATGTATTGGAAATATAGACAATGTGTTTTTTTAAGAAAATTTATTATCAAGAAGTCCCAATTATTCCATTTCCTTTACTAACACTAAAAGGATACCATACAATGATAAATGAATAGTATAAAACTGAATAATTTATTTTCTATTAAGAATACACATGATTTCGCAGGATTAAATTACAACTCATATTGCATGGACCAGTCAGAAGAATTATAAAGAATTCATATTTAAAGAATCTAGAGCACGAACTAAATTCTTAAGAATTCCTTCCTTTGTAAACAGAGCACAAAATCATCAGCAAAAGCGATAATAATGCAATAGGAAAAATTTCAGAGTTTTGAAATGAGACCAATAAGAATAACATTCCAAAAAACAGACCCGATACTTAACTTTGTGGACATCCCTTTTTTAAGATGATGATTTGAAGAGAAAAACCCAAACTTCAACTTAGCAGCCCTGGCTCTCGAGAAATAGGAAATAAGTGAGAAGCCGTTGGTAGAGAAAGTCCTATGCTCTTCGAAAAGTTGAGAATATTGATAATATTGCCACACATAATAGAAAGCATCTTTAAAGTCAGGAAAAACCAGAATATTATGTAATTCTTTTTTTTTTTTTTACCTTTTTGAACAATCTCAGAGGCACCTTCATACTCTATTAAGCTATTAATCCATATTGATCGTTTTTAAGAAAGTCCCCTCTATGAAAACCCCAGGATATTCTGTTAACAAACAATCTCTCTGGTATATTCCCAAGAAGAAAGAAAACATGCAATTAATGTTATCTAAATGAGACACCTCCAATTGTTTTTCTTTGGGAGTAAAAGTAACATGAGAATTTTTCCAGACTCAGGGGAAAACCCAATATTCAAACAAGGGTTAAGCAGTTTATGAAGGAAAAAAGGGAACTTGAAATAAAATTCTGTAATAATTTCAGACTAAATAGAATCAGAACCAGTTGAATATTTGGCTTTAAATGTCTACCATAGAGTTCACTTCCTTAAGAGAAATTAGTAAATCAGAACATGAGAAATGCGTAGTCTGACGAAACTGCTTATGGATGTTGTTGTCACTTTTATTCCCAATCGGAGAGGAAATGTTTTGAAGAACAGCGTTAATTGTCTTAAAATGATTTAGTGAAGCTTCCATTTGGAAGCTGAATGCACGTAATCTCCATTTTTTTCTTAAAATTTCTTTTAACTGCGAAGTGTAGAACTTTTTTCTTTCCTTTTCAGCATCACTTGTAGAAAGGAATATGTTTCCCAAAAGATAAGTTTTCAATCTAAAAGCATCTTATTGTATTCTTTTCAGTAGCCAAGATATATAGATTTTAAGATTTTTTTTAATATTGCGTTCCGAGTACGTTGAAATCTAAGCATTCTATAGCATTCAACTTTTTTTTCGCATGCAGTTAATTTCAATGTAGCACCATGATACTTTGTAAAAAACACTTTTCTTTGTAAGCATTGAAGAAATTGTAGCTTGGAAAGAATGAATCCGAAGTCTTCTGATATGCTGCTTAAGATTAGACTATAGAAAGAACGAAACAAAATATATACAAGAACAAAACGTATAGAAATGTTTCCAATTGTCCTTCTTTGTGGTGAAAACAAGGAAGTCAGCATTTAAAGTAACATAATTGAATACAAAACTTTCAAATTCAATCATCATTTGATCAGGTAGAGATTAGAATCTGAGACACACACAGGAAGCGTCGTAAACGAACGATTCAGTTCGACGACAGTTTCAACGACGGTGAAGTCAATGTAGCTTTATCTATAGCTAGTCCGATAGGCATGTCCACAAACTTCGTTTAATTGTAAAAAAAATATCTGAGCAAATAGCAAATAAAATCACTTTAACCAGACACCACTAGCATCGGAAATCGGGCTACGCCATAAATCATATTTGCTCTTTGCATCCTTCCTCAAATCAACCTCTTAAGACTCTTATAGATAAAAATTTTACTAGTATCAGCATCAATATTTCTCGAAGGTTCAAAGTAATAGAAGAAAAGTGTGCAAGTCGATGAATTAAAATTTGAGTCTAATGATTTATGTGTAACCATATTGTAGTCTGCATTTTTAAAATCGACAAAAAAAAAATGATAGATCTTTTGAGCGAATAATAATAACCGCTTTTATATTCTCGTAGTTTAAGTCACAAACTATGCTGTAACTGCTGAAAAGTCAACGAAAGTATAATAATGTGATTCTTGGATTCTTTTAAGCATAGTTAGTATTCTCTCACTCCATATTTATGATGAGCTGTTGCATAGTAAATTTAGATTTATGAAAATTTAATTAGGTAAAGTTTAAGAATTTTGTTAAATTATTAACCATAATCAGAGAGTTTTTGACGTAATTGAATTTCCCATAAATTTGTAATTTCAGCGACTTTTAGGAAAAGCAGATTATGTTAGACAACCACATTTTTAATTTCACTTTTTAGTGTTTTATTGTATCTAATGTATTTCGCATGAATTTGATCTTCAAGATTTTAGATTTTGAAGAGTATTTGTTTCCAGAGCACAAAAGCAAGACAATTTATCTCTACATTCGAAAGTTCTATGATTACAAGCAAGACACACACATGAAAAATACATATTTATAACCACAAAATATTTAACATTGCACACGTTTCATATCATTTTCAACGATTCTAAAGTAGCTAATTTTTATCCGAATCCTCGGATACACCTCAACAAAAACAGTTCAAATTTGTTGAAATTGTTTCAAAACGAAATGAACCCTTGACGGTTCGTACATTCGACTGAATCAAAAGCTTCTGAGTTTTTTTTTTTTTTTTTTTTTTTCCTACTTGAATAATCTCTAATATTTTTGAATTTCTGATATAATTTGGGGAGCTATTTTCGTATTTGTCCGAAAACTACCATTTTGTTTTTTGGCAACTAGACATTTCTCGCCAAATAGCAGGTTGACTGGTCGCCATGTTAGGCCTAATGTTCTACTTTAGAAAGATGTAAACAAACGATGTAAAATGTAAACAAAAGATCCAAAAACGTTACTTTTCCGTAAGACAGACTTCACAAAATTTATTTTGACTGATTTGTTCTAACAATGTTTACATTTCCAAAAAAATTAATCCCAAGATAGGATTACAGAATAATTGCGAATAAAATTAATTCTTAATTACTTTCAATAGTAAAAACTTATTCTGAAAATGGAACAGAATATTTATTATTTTAACTACTGTCAATATTAAAAATATATTTAGAAGATATAGAATGAAAACTTATACAGAAATATTTATTTAAACTATTTCATTATAATAAATTTATCTAATGTTTTTTAAAAATTTCTTCGTATGACAAATTTTACCATAAAATCTATTAAAATTTCAATTTCGGTTTTTTTTTTTTTTTTTTTTTTTTGTATTTAAACTGTTTGAATAAGATATGAATAAAGTTAACACAGAATCTATCATAAGAATTCTACTAATGAATGCAAATAATATAAGTAGTATTTTTTATGTTTATAAGACCACGTACCTGTATTTTAATCATTCTACACACATATTTATTACTTGAACAATAGTTTCTAATATTCTAAGCTCTTTTTTTTTATATATCTATGCTATTTTAACTCCAGTTCAATTGTTGTAAGTAATCATTTCGGGGCCTTCCATTAGTTGTTCACCCGAAGAATTTTTTTTTAATACGAATCGCTGAAACCGAAAAGAGAATTAAATCGTCTTGTCTTGTAAGGCAAAAAGTTGATTGAGATAACAGTATTCCGATGGCAAATTCATTTGCGCCATTTTATCATAAACTTGTTAGAAAAGTTACTTACAAATTAATTTTTTTTAAAACAAAGCCACTGACGTGTGTTGATGGGTTAAGAATATACTATATTAAAATTAACTATGATCGAAAAAACAAAATTTAAATTAAAAAAAAAAAAAAGGTTCATTACTATGTGGTAAATAATCAAGTCAGATTTAATTATAAAATATATTAAAAAGCAAAAATTCAATTATAATATTAAAGATGACAATTGTCAAAATTAATTATATTGTTATGAAAAGAAATGAATTTCAAAAACTATTAAAGTATTCCAAGAAATTAATCAGCATACGTAAAATTGGTCCAATCCAGCTCCTTAACTAGTTGGAAATCATACCATTTCCAAGAATTCGAATAGATGGTGGTTTCGGGCTTAATCCACTCTGAAAAGACTCAAGAGTGTTTCTTTAGTTCTATCACGAAAAGCAACAAGAAACAATTTCCCTGAGCCTCTTTCTACACCTCCAAATACCCACTGACCTTCTACTCGATGGCCTTTGTTATATTTCCTTTTTCCAAATTTGGAATAATCTATCTCAACTACTTTTTCTACTCCTATTGTCTCAGATGTTTCCTCAATATCATTCCCTATAATTTCATTTATAAACTGTCTCCAGTCGGCCATGAAACCGAACTAGATGAAAATGAATATTCAGATATAATATTTTGGGTCGCATACGTAAACTAATAATGATAAGTAATAATGCTAAGTCCTGAATTTTTCAAATGAAATATCTGTATTGAAAATGGCGTCTTTACAGAACCAAGTCTCATGAAGAAAGAAGGTTAAAAGTAATAAAAAAAGAAATTTCCAAGTCTCAAATGATTCAGCATTTACTTATTTTTGACTGAAGCAATTTCATTGGACAAAATGCCATTTAAAAAGAAGCCTTTTTTCCCCTATACCGCTGGAGAGCTATTGAAGAAGTGCCAGAATTTAGCAACCTATCGCCCAAAATAACCCTCCAAATAAAAAAGTCTATTTTGAAGCATAAAATCAATCAACAATTTTATCTTGTTCATTAATTTTTTTTTTTTACCCTTACGTTTAGGAGAAAACAAAATGGCTAAACAAGAAACTTAAAAAGTATCTCATAGAATGAGGGGGGGAAAACTATTTGTTGTTTCTTATGTTGTCAACGCGCGCGCGCGACTAATAATGATTTCTTCAGTCTTTTCATCAATAATGATAAAAGGAGAAAACTTAAGGTCAAATTATGTTATAAATATCCGTGGTAATTTTTTAAGGAATGCTAATTTTTTAATAATTTTAAATATGGTGAATCCAGGCTATCTTTATCTTGATTAATTGCCAAAATCACCAAAAACTAATCTTTGTTACTTAAATATTTGAAAAAATACAATATTATATTGTTTTTACTAAACAGTACTAAACATATTAAGAAATTTTGAACATGAGAATAATTGTAAGAATAAATATTATTATAAAGTTCTTGTTACAATTAAGATTTAAAAAAATTTTCTTTTATCATAATAACTGTTTGGAGATTCATTGATTTTCTATATCATTTTCTAAAAAAGGCTCCAAGGCTCATTCTTATTGGGGAAACGCGAACCATTTTTAATTACTTTTAAACTGACATCACATTTTTTTCTTAAAAATCAAGAAAAGCACTTATTTTAAAGGGTCGGGAAAGAAGTTTTAATATGTTAAAGTTTCTTTTAAAACATTATTTATATTTCTCTAAATCAATCTCAAAATGTCTTTGTAAAGAGTGGTTCATAGGACCCGGCTTAGCTCTAAACAATAATAAAATTTTCTTAGTATTTATTAATTTTTGTAAGAAACTCCAGCTACGCATTTGTGCCAAGTATAATGCAATATTTTTTTTAAAGAAATGATTGGTTTTTGACAGCAGAAATATTTTCAATATTTTTATTAGAGACGATATGTTAGTTATCGGTATCAATTTCGCAATCTTACACCATAGGCAATATAGGGGTAACTTCTTCAACAAACAGAACCCTGCAAAGACATTTTTTTAATCAGGGGAGATAAAGTTGCTTATAAATGACACCAGCACTGCCTACAATCTTTAGAATCTTTATTTTTTGTTCTGAATACATTTTTTTAAAAATTTATGAAATTATGATTACCGATCAAAATAAGCAAGGAATTTTTGTATTTGAGTATTTCACGCTGAAGTGGTTGGTGTATTCTTAGATTTTGAATAGTTACTTTCATAATATTGACTACTTTGATAGCTCTTAGAAATAGTTTTCATCGTTTCGTAATTTCTGGGAGAAATCACAGATTTCATTTCATTTCTCAAAAATGTGTTAATTCCTAAAAACTCGTATTTCGTTCCTCTGTTTCCAAATTTAGTGGTAATAGTTTCAATAATATTGGTTTAGTTAATGCTTTTATGAAACCTCCATTACTTTTAATGAACATAAATTTCTAATACTGACTTCTATTTCATCATATAACTTATATAAACCTTACATATAAAAAGTATTTCAAACAGGCTCCAAATTTAATAATTTTGTCATGTAAGAATTTATAATATAAACTTAAATCTTTGTTTTAAATGTTCAAAACATAAATCTTTTTTTTTTATTTTAATATTGGCAGACAATTTTTTATCTTCATATTCTTCCAAAGCTTTTAAATCGTTTTTAATTTCATCCGGATAATTAATTAATTCTTCTACTTCTAAATAAAGGTTTTTCAAAGGTTGTTCTTTCGTATTAAAAAGCTCTAGTATTTCAGATAATAAGTTAAAATTCCCAGTTGCTGTTTCGAGCTTTTACACCCTTTTAACGAGTTTAGTAACACTGGTTTGAATGTAACTTCGTGTTTTAATTAGCATCGATAGTTTATTCATATCAATCAATAATGTATAAAATCATAAAACCTTACTTCAACTGTAAAGAGTCATAAGAGAAAAAGAGTATTTTAAAAGAGTATTCATAAAGAGTATTTTTTGAAACTTACGAAAATTCATCAGGTGAAGACAAAAACGTAAAGCGTTTGCTTTCTCAAACTTTCACATCAATTTTCTTCTTAAGTTTTCAGTAGTATATATTCCTCATCATGAACAACAATCTTAAAATGCTCATGACCGTCGCTCATAGTATATTCTTCATACACTTTATTATTCTTCTGATGAATTGTGCAGCTTTCACTCCTTTTGATGCAGATAACAAATCAAAACGGGTATCACATTCTGTAGCATTTTCAATTATGTGAGGCATTTTAAATGCTCGCAAACAAATATTATCACGGACGAATGCTTCTTTGCTGGCAACGGGATCAAGCTATAGCCCATTACTCCTGCATAGAATAGTAACGGTAGCGCTGCATATTTAAAAACTGTACTTAATTTTTAAAAAAAAAAATACGTTCAGTATTTATCCACTGAAGGAAAGTTTTTCGATGTTTTATTTCTCCTTCGGCTTCTCATTTAGAAGGATTGTAAGAGATCAGAGTGAAATCCATGAAGTCTCATTTAACGAGAATAGAGAATTCAGTTTTAACACTTGAAGATCTTTCAAATTTTTTGGCACAAACAGAGAGATGTTTATTTTCTAGACCTAGTTGTCCACTAAATTCTGATATTAATGATCCAACAGCTTTGACTTCAGTTCATTTCCTAATTGGTTCTCCATTAATCTTAACACCTGAAAGTGATGTCTGAGTTATATAAGAATCAAGATTTAAAAATTGGCAAATGATTCAAAAGTTATTCTAGCACTTCCGTAAAGGATGCGCAGAATATCTATCTACTTTACAGCATCATAAGAAATGTTATATGAAGGAGCAAAACATCAGGGTAAGGTGTCTTTAATTTGATCAGAAATGAAATCTAACATTATGATGTAAACTAGCATGATTCTTAAAAACTCATCCTGGTGCAGATATAAGTGTAAGAGTGGTTACTGACTCAAAGTCAAAACTGACTTTGTAGTGAATGAAAACGACAAAACATGAAACTGTGCAAATTACCTTTAAAGTAAGGATTGAAACCATTTTCGGATTTCAAGGAGAGGAAGTGTTCAGTCTAAAATTCGCTTTGTAAAGGGAGTATAAACAATGCAGTAATACTAAGTTTTTCGTTAATATCTATTTTTAATTCCATCGTGTAACAACTTAATGGAATGATTTGCTTTTAAATAATTTCCAGTATGTAATTTGATTTTTATGAAAAGACATTTTTTAAGAGTTGAGTTCCACAGACATTTGTAAAATCTAGAGAGAGTTAATTTTAGAAATAAAAATGTCATATGAGTTTTAATATATGCTTGTTAAATAAGAGATTTTAGATTGTTTACAATCCATTTTTGAATTATACTTACTGAGTTATGAACACTAGTAATGATTAAAAAAATAATGATAGGAAAACCATTTTATTACCTTCTGCAATATAATCTAGCATCAAAGGCTTAATGTTTTGCACTTTAACAGAAATATTCTTCATTTTTTTAAATCAAATAATTATAAAGAATATTTTAAGAGAAGGATAGTTAATTTATGATCAAAGATTATATTACGTCAGAAGAAAGCGAAACGCCAGGGGAGGAAAGGATAAAACAAAAACTGTGGCTAAAGATGAAATTAAGAAAAAAATTACAATGTTAGAAATGTTAAATACTTTGTTTTTTATATTAAGGGGGAAAAATTTAGATTTTAAGAGATTTTATATTTAAAGAATATAAATTACAAATTATTTTCCTCCATATAATTCAGGATATTACAAACTATTTAATAAATAAATATAATTGTTTTTAAGTAACTGAATTGAACAACCAGAATTGAATTTTGATTCCTTTCTCACTCTTTTAACTTTTATCTTTGAAATTCTTGTTTTATGATGACACCAATTTTAATACTAATGATGTTAATTGTTTGAATGTTATTACTAATGATAATAATTGTTTTATGATGACGCCAATTTTTAAACCAATTTTAATTTTTATACTTCATAAACGTAAAATGTTACTTACAATTAACAATACTATTATTAAAAAAGAACATAAATGTAATTTTAAAAAATGTGTCGTCTTTTAATAATACTAAAGTTTTTCTGGTTTTTGAATCTTGTAATTGTAAAGAATTTAAAGTAAAAGGCTATAAAGAATTTATAGTTGAAAAACATTCTTACGTTATAATAATTTTCATATTGTTATAATAGCAATGATTTTTAATAATAATAGTTTTTTTTTCCTTATATATAACAATTTTTATAGCGTTATAATTTAACAATTTCTTAAATTTATAATTAAAAAATTGTTAAATGTAAAAAAATTATGAGAAATTATAAATAAGCTTATAATTTTAGGTTCATCATTTTTAACAATAACAAATGTATACAGAAACAAATCAAAGAATATATGAATAAATTTTTATTCAATTATCTATTAAATATAGTTTTTTAAATGATGCTTTTAGTGAATATAAATATTTTTAGTAAAAGTATTAATCAATATAATTTTAAAAGTATTATAAGATTTTGAAAATTCCTATAAAATTCTCGAAAAATAATTTTATATCATATGTTAATAAAGTCCAAAACAATTATGATATTATTTACACAATTCAATACTAATATGATTGATAAACGTTTTTTAAAAGATAATTATTTAATAGAAATCAGTAATAATGATGGAGAAATGTTTGATAAAATCACACCTCTCTATAAGAAAGTAGGTTATCAAGTTAATAATATAAAATTTCCACGTGTTTTTTTTTTATTTATTTATTTCCCAGTTTTCTTAAGATACCTATAACATTTCACACTGTAACTAATGGTTATAATACAATAGCTGGTAAAATAATTCAGATATTACTGATAATTTCAATATGTTTGCTATTATTAAAAGTAGTTTTAATATTGCTAGTTATGTAAACACAAATTAAAAGTAGTTGATCTATTGTTTTAATTTGAAGATCTATTTAATTCCACGATTTTGGATACCGTACCGTTCTTATTATTTTTGAAACAATTAATGTTAGTAAATTTATTTTAAATGAAAAATTTAAATTCTGAATTAACTTAGTATTAAAGGAAAATTATTTTATTTTCAATGATAAAAATTATAACCAAATGAAAATCATACAACAAGGCAGCCCAGTTAAAAACAGACAAGCTTATATATAATTACACTTCTATGAAAAAAATTATATGCATCACAAAAATGTCATATTCTTAAATACATAGATAACCTTATTTTTTTAAAGAAAATAACTATAAATCAGATGCTAAACCATATTTATCATTTTATCTATCATACTTAAATTTAATGCAAACAAATAATATTTTTTTAATCTCAGATGAAGGATTAAAATTAAATATCATAGGCATTAGGTGCAATTTTTATGATAAAAGAGAAAATTACAAATTTAATTATTAAGGTACCTTTTTCGAATAATGATACCAGTAAATAAATTTTTAAAATTATTTCATTTATTTACATCCTACGTAACGAAAAATTAGTAACAAATTCATTAGTTTTATGTAATAATTTAATTAAACTTCAGAAAATTTCTCTTCAATTTAATTTTCTTACGAATTATCTAAAAATTTATTTTAAAAATAAAAATTATATAATAGAGGGCTTATTTAAGCCTATAAATTTTGAAATACTTCTCAAAATATTTAATTATTATTCCGTTTCCTTAAATTCGATTATTTTTTTCTTAATTTTTAATTGTAGCTTTTCAAGTTAGAGGGTGTTCTGGCTAATAATTTTCTTTTGACTGAGAAAGTAAATTTGATTTGCCGACTTTTCATCAATTCTGAATAACAGTTTCTCATGTCTTACGTGTTTTAGGGTGCAAGATTATTATTCTTTCCTTGTATATTACTCATTATAATTCTTTTTTCTGTTTTTGAAATCTGGAAGTTATATCTTAATAAGGTTATCTTTATTAAATGTTTCATTTTTTATGGAATTACGAATATTACGATCTTTCTCTCATGTAATATTTGATATAGCTGTTCATTGAATTTTAGTAATTTTCCTTATTTCGATGTAAAATAATAGCTCTGTAGGAGGGTTTGGATCCTATAATTATATGTAAAACCATACAGCACAGTCCACATCCTTTGACATCATTTTGTTACTTTATTTCTCAATTTTGTATTTTTCCTTGTGGTTTTTATGGCTTTTACCTATTTTTTTCTTCGAGTTAATAAAAATAAAGTTTTATGCCGAGATAAGTACTTTTGTATACTTTGTGGTTTATCTGATTTTTATCATTCAATAAGATTCTCTTTCCTATTATTTTGGTTATGTATCTTTCAAATTTTCTATTTTTTGCTTTTTAAGAAATTGTATGTTCCTTTTTCTTCTATTATCTAAAAATTTTACATTTAGGTAATCTTGTAATTTTAATGATAAATTTTCTTTTTATCTAGTTATACGCACACACACACGCATATATATATATATATATATATATATATAAATTAAACCATGAACATATTATATTTGTAATCCTCTATTAGTAAATTTCCTTTTATCTTTCAACATAAAAACGCTGCATTGAAAAACTATTTTGGTACAGAGAACCACATTTTCAGTTAAAAAAAAATATAAGGATACAGAAAAAATATTCAAACGATAAATCATAACAGCTTTATTATGAAAAGTTAATGCCTCTCCTGGCACCGGGAAATTCTTAATGGCAATTACTTAAAATAAATTTTTTTACAAAGTATCCTAGTTACGTAAAAATATTGAGATTGATTCGATCGATCTTAATAGAGCGATTGTGCAAAATTAAGCCATCTCCTGGCAACGAAAAATACTTAGGTGGCAATTACTTAAAATAATTTTTTATAAAATAGTCTAGTTACGTAAAAATATTGAGATCAATTCAATCGATCTCAATAGAGTGATTATGCAAAATTAAACCATCTCCTAATACCAAGAAATATTTAAATGCATATTTTTTAAAAACAAATTATTTGTGAATAGGCTATTTGCTAAAATACATTGTGATTTATTCGATTTAAGCTAATATCGCAATTGTGCAAAATGAATCGTCTCTAATCGTTAAGAAATACTAAAGCTGAAATTACCTAAGATAAATTATTTATGAAATATACTATTTTCTTAAAGATATTGGGATAATTAGGAACAGTAATGATTCTAGCTTGATGATTCATTAAATAAATACATCAATAAAAACAAAATTCAAAGTGAAGTTATATGTTTTATTAAACAGAGTTTCCTCATAGATCAAAACGGATTTACTGAATACATATTTATCAATTTACAAATATGTTATTAGCTTTAATGATTATTCATGAAATAAATAATGCTCGATTCATGTTTTAATGGGGTCACCTAATTGAATAGATCCTCAACAAACAAGTAAGTACAATTATTTTAAATACTAATTAGAATTTTCTTAATAATTTTTGTTTGGTAAATTTTTACAATGATTATTTTCGTATAACAGTTTTGTTTAAATAATCAGTATGAAATGTTTACTATCAAAATCAAAAATGCTTCCTTTTTTACATCAAAATTTATTTCTTTTGCTTAAGCACATTATTAAAACAGCTTTCTTCCTCAGTATTACGTTTATAAGCTCTGCAAAAATATCAGTCTTAGAATTATAAAATTCAATAAATATCTCTTAAAACATTCACAATTTTGTGTAAAAATTTAAGCACAATTTGGATGTTGAAGAAGAAATCTGTTTTGTGACCTTTTTTAAAAGATTGTTAAAAGAATATTCTATGTTTGTCCTATTATATATACATACAAATAATATATATATATATATAGAGGAGTATATATATATATATATATATATATATATTATATATATATATATATATATATAGATATATATATATATAATAAGTTGTTTGTAGAAAATGCAACACCATGAAAGAATCATCAGAATCAAAATGAAATTTGGTCGCAGAAACGACTTGTACTGATACATAAATAAATGATGAAATTTTCAAAACAAAAGAAACAAATTAAGCGTCCTGAAATCAGTATTTGGTGTGCAGCCACCATGCTGCAATAAGTGCTGCTATACGACGGGTATTTTGAGTCAAATAGATGTTGAATATCTGCTTGAGGAAGAGAATTCCATATCGCTTGTATGCGCAACCAAAGTTGTTCGAAATTGCAGTGACGCGCGGATCAATGAGCGAGACGCCGACCAACCATATCCCAATACGTGCTCACACAGGCGACATATATCCGGTGAATAAGCAGGCCATGGTTGCATGTTGTGCTGAACAGAAGTCTCGAACAGTCCGCGCAACATGTGGGCGTGCATTATCCTGCTGAAAGATAGCGCCCAGGGATGCCTTGAAGGAAAGGACTTCGGGCTGTAGCACTTCACGGACGTACCTGTTGCTATTATTGAGATTATCTCCTCATCTGTAGTCAAATTGGATCGTCCATGATGGTTTGAAATCGCACCCCAGACCATAAGTGTTCGACCACTATGTCGTTCAATAATACACTCAGGAAGGCAGCGCGTTGACCGGGTATAACGTTCAACACGAACACGGCCATCATGGGTCCACAAATTCGGAAGCGTGATTCATCTGGAGAAAGACAACTGGTGCCAATCAGCTCGCTCTGTCTCTGTGCTCAAGAGCCCACTGCCGACGCAGCCGTCGATGAGCATTCGCCGTGGAATCCTGTATAGCGCACCTTGCACGCGAATCCACGGCAGCAGACGACGACGGTTCGACGAAGCCGACAATTGTACACCTGTAGCAGTAGATCAACGTGCGTGCTGCCACTGGATGAAGCTGTGCGGATCATTCACCGCCATGCGGAGTAGGTGTGTCGATCATCGCGCTCTGACGTCACCTTCGTCGTCCATGCCTGTTTTTTCGAGTTGTTCGGTGCTCGTCGGTCCACTGCTTCCAAACTCGCATCACTGTGGAACTATTCCGCTGCATAAGCGAGCTGCTATTGCGCTGATAGGAAAATCCTCCTTCTCGAAGGCCGATTATCCTCCTCATAAACTCCGTAAGTTGCTTCTTGAATTTCTTATTCTTCCGTCGTGGAGGCATACTCAGGTCTCACTCAAACGTTTGCCATACCATCAAATAATTTTTTTCAACGTCCCAAGACAGCACTTTATTTATACGCTTTCAGTATCATCTAGATATGCTGTGCTGCGCACGCGCGCGATGGCTCTGAAACTTTATTAATTTTGCATAATATCCTATAATTGACATTTGCTGCGAATTTCATTTGATTCTGATGATTCCTTCCATGGTGTTGCATTTTCTACAAACAGTAGTTTATATATATATATATATATATATATATATATATATATATACATATTAAATCATTTTAAAATTAATGCAAAAACAATTCTGTAATTGTTAAATTTTGACGATATCCAACTTCGTTAAAAAGTCGAATTGTTTTTAAAGAAAATATATACCTTTATTATATCCTTTAAAATATTTGAAAGTTTCTTTTTCAAAAGTTATATTTCATTTGTAGTTAAGATGCATGAAAAGGAATTTAAAAGTAATTTAATATCTCATGATTTACAACAAAAAAATCAGGAAATCACTGTTTCAAAAACGAAAGTTAAAATCTTCTCTTAAATATTCGATTCTTTTCTATTTTTAAGAATATTTTTTCTGATGAGATTTTCTTTAAAAAACTTTTAAAATTTATTAAAATTTATTTTGAGAGGTCTGGGATTACATTTAGTAGTAAAATTTCCGAGATATGAGTGGCAATATACACACTGTTCACTATTTTGCTACTCTACGTCATTTGAATTGCTTTCGATTTTGACTTTTAACTATCATTTTGTTTCTGTTTGAAATTACTATTTAAATTGTACAAATAGGTTATTTAATAATACTTTTATTTAAACAATGGGTAGTTCGAAAAATAAATTTCAATGTTAGAAAAAGAAATTCCTTAGAAATATGCATTCTGCTTGTAACACAAATGAAACAGTCAGCACGAGCAGTGAGCTTAAAAATGGTACCAGTAAAAAATAATGAAGGAAAGCTTCAACAAGGAAAGAAATACAAACGGTATTATAATTTACAGTGTAGAAATAATTTCAAACGTCATTGAAATCCTCAGTTACCCATTGTGTTTATCACAATGCTTAGAACGCCAGCAAGAGTTCAGTTTTCGTTTTCTTTCTAACATGTGGTTGATATGCATCAACTACAGCTTTGTTCATAGCCTTTCATCAACT
The DNA here is from genome assembly GCA_019974015.1 of Nephila pilipes. Lineage (NCBI taxonomy): Eukaryota > Metazoa > Arthropoda > Arachnida > Araneae > Nephilidae > Nephila > Nephila pilipes. The sequence continues at coordinate 7,834 of BMAW01042275.1, read as the reverse complement.
AAACAAATGAATGAGATTAATATTCAGTTTCTACTAGGCCTTCGGTTAGTAATAAGAGACCATAAAAAAATGCTTCGAAAGCGCTGAGTGCTTCTCATACATTAGTTTTGCTAAGCTTATCTATGTCAGCTTTCAGGAAGTGTGAAAAAAAAGTTTTTAAAAGTTACTTTAACTATTGCATAGGATTCTGTGAATACTGCGACATCTTAAATAAAAGAGTTGAATCATCAAGAGAAATATTCGAAAGCTTCGATGTATCTTGTGATGGTACAAAGTAACGTAAAGGCCAGATATGAAATGGGTGGGTAGCAGATTTATCTATTGATAAGGGTAAAGTAGTGAATATAGAAGTTATGTCAAGGAATTGTCACATATGCCACTTGAAAGAAAGGATTAAATGTATCCCATGATCACATTTGCTCGCAATATCCCACTGGGTCATCTTCTAGCATAGAATATGTTGGTACATATCATATCTTCAAACGATCTTGCCATTTGAGAACAGCTGAAGTATTCGTTCTTTTACTGAAACAGAGATTCCTTAGGTTACTTAGCAGTAAAAGACATATATGGAAAAAATAGCGTCGCCAAATATGAGCTCATTTGGGCAAATACAGAAAAGAGTTGGGACCTGCTTTTACAAGCAAAATCAAGCCAGAAAGAATTGGGTGGGAAAGGAAAAGTAACCGACAATTTTATTCATAAATTGCAAACTTACAATAGTTTTGCTATTAAGAAGAAATTCTGGTGAATTTCTTCTTAATCAAGGCACTGTAAAGGCAGCATTCTATCACAGCAGTTCAGGAGTGAATCAGCCGATGCATGGCTAGTTCTCTGAAAATCAATTAAACTGTAGTAAATAACAATGTGCGATTTCACTTAAACAAATGTAAATGAAAAATACAAAAGCCTCCTTAAGCCATTGGTAATTCCATTAAATCCAGATAACTTTTATTTATGAGATCAAAATTTGTTTAAAAAATGTTTTCATGGCAAAACGCAGAATTCCGATATATGTTTCCATGGTTGCTTGTGGAAAATATAACGAAAGGATATCTTTGTTGACTATGAAATATTTACTGTGGGGACTATATATATATATATATATATATATATATATATATATATATATATATATATATATATATATATATATATATATATATATATATA
>BMAW01042274.1:0-39405 GCA_019974015.1 Nephila pilipes | reverse complement strand
TATATATATATATATATATGTGTGTGTGTGTGTGTGTTTGTAGTTATAAATTTCATATAAATAAGGCAATTTTCTAGAGTCACTGTTTACATAATTCTATTTTTAGGAATACTATTACTAATTATATCATTAGATCTAATAGTTAAGCTATAATGATCTAAAATATTAATTTTAAGAAGTTTATAACTAGTTACATTAGCGCAAATTTCCATATTAATTTTATTAACAAACCTTTGAAAATAATTAAGACAAATTTAAAATCATAGATATAAATTACTGCGTTTATATTGTATATATATTTATAAATTATATGTATATATATGGATACACATGTATTTGTATGTGTATATATAGGTTAATGTTTTTTTTTATATTTTATAGCTTATACATTTTCTATCAGTTTTATCTATTTATCGTAACAATATTCATCTATAATTACAAATTGGCTTTGTATTAATACGAAGCTGAGCACAGTTTTACAAAAATGCTAATGGTAGCATCTGATCTGAAAGCAAACATTCATTAATATGTGTAAAATAAGCCTAATGAATAAAAAATGCCTGAATAGTGTTAGCAAATTCTGATTCCATAGTAATTGTACAGATCAGGATAATGTTTGTCTTGAAACAGGTATTCACTTTCGAAGGGGTATGCAAGTAAAAAACCCAAATCAATATTCATGAAAAAGCGACCAAACATAATTCCATAAGACCGTAATTTTCGAAAATTTTCTCTCCTTCATGCGAGGCTTTGGAGTTCATTTTGTGCGTATTTTGCCAAATTCCTTATCCCTTCAAAGATTTAACATTTTGAAAGATAATTGGGGAGGGTTGAGATGTCATAATAAACGCTGACAAGAAACTTTATGGTTCATTATGGAATTCTGCTCTTGTTCACACTCGATAACAACCCTTCACAAAAGATTCATCCATGATCACACAACCGCTGTGAACGATCAATTGCCCAGTTTCCATTCACAGACAAAGACACCAAACTCAGTTAATAGCCTCTCCAAGGAGTTGTTGACCACCTGTGTCTTAAAAGGAGAAAGAAATAGTACTCTGTTTTTTTTAAGATGCTTGTAGTGTAATTTTTTCGTGACCAGGAGCTGTGCTTAAATTGATCATTTTAGGAATAGCTTTACACAAAAAAAGTTAAGCATTTTGAGGATTAAACGCTAGGTGTTAGGCGTGAAAAATAATCATGACTATGGATGTTTGAAACTGTAGTGTCATACAAAAACAAAAAGTGCAGAGATTCAAGAAGTTTAAGAGTAGAGGATATATTCGTTTATGGAGTGAAATAACCTCACTTTGAAAAGTGCTTCATACAATTCATTCCTTGGGGTCTGAGGTCATGAGAATTGGCATTACTACAAATGCTGTCGACTGTGAGGTAGGCAAGAGAGTTACCTTTTCGTGCTCTATTTCCCAATTATATACTATACTATCGTATTTTTACAAATATTTTTCACATTGCAATTAAAGTATTGTTCAATGCAACATTCTAAAATAATAAATATTTGTGATAGTTAAAGCTTACTTTTTAGAATAAGTAATAAAATTTCGCAAGGTATTTGAAAAAAGTGTAAAATTGAATTATTTCCGAACCGGTAATTAAATCTCAGTTTTACCATTCGCAACTTCAAAGTACAATAACATTCTGAAATTCATCCTTCATTAATGTTTGATGAATTACAAGAACTTATATAACTTATTGTTTATTTTTTTTTAAACAAAGATATTATTTCCTTCATATGTTTCGATGCGAATAAATATGTGCGTATGAATTTATTGTATGAACATATTGCAAACAAACAATTTTTTCTAAAATTCTCTTGTTTTTCCAAATCTTCTAGAGAAATCATCTGAACATTTTTACTTTGAGACAGAAGCATAATTATTTTGCTAACCATAATATTTTTAAAAATAAAACACTTATTTTAGTGCGAGCTAACTAATTCTTTATAACCTCAAAACTAAATTTTCATAATATCGCGGCCCTTTCACGGTCATTTAATGATCCAGAAACTATTTTATAAGTTTAAGCCATTTTGTGGTAACATTGTTATTATCTACTACATAATATCATTGTTTGAACCTAATTTTGTGAGTCGTATGAATCGCTCTGAATAAATTAGCTAATTTGTCGGAAACTATGGACAGATGATTAAATAACAAAATTCATACAATCTATTAAATTTTTTATTAAAGATCGTTGGGTTTATTTGAGTCATTTAAAGGTTAACAGCGCCAATAAACGCTTATAAATATTAATCGAAATTTTTCGCCAAGTCTTTTAAAGTTTCGCCCTGTCTCTTCCAAAAAAGTAAAGAGAGTAGTCGAAACGATTGACAGTTTTTCATTGGCTACAGCATATCACGTGTGCCCTTGAAAATCCATGCCGAATGTGCAATGCGTTGTAAAATGGTGCAACTAAAGATATTCGAGGATTTCGACTTTCGGATTAAAAGGCTCAAGGAACGATCTAGTTTTTCTACTGTATCAGACTGCTGTGACTTATTTAGTAATTAAATGGATCACAATTTCATTTGAAACTCAAATCAAATTGGAATCGGATTCGCTCTTTCGGACTCGTTCCGCGGAATAACACTACCGCGAATTTATGTTTATTTGCATTAATGCAAAGTTCAACTGTGAAAAGAGTGATTTTTAAAGTATAATATGGCTTGTGAAAAAGAATACAGTGTCGGGGTTCTAATTGTTAGTGACACTGTGAGCAAGCACGAAAAGAAAGATACTAGTGGTATCAATCTAATTAACATTATATCGAATAATAAATATTTTTCTGTTTCTTCAATGGAACAGGACTGTGTCGCAGATGAACTTACAGATATCAAAGGAATTTTAGAAGATTGGGCTGATACGAAGAATATTGATCTCATTTTGACGGTTGGTGGCACGGGATTTTCTTCGAGAGACGTTACACCTGAGGCCACCAGAGCAGTTATTGACCGTGAAGCGCCCCATTTGGCGACTCGCATGGTTCTGGGATGTTGCGAGAAATCGAAGTTTTCTGTTCTATCCAGAAGTACATGTGGAATGCGTGGCCAGTCTTTAATTCTAAATCTTCCTGGGAGTGTTAAAGGTTCTTCTGAGTGTTTTGAAATGATTGCATCTGTTCTTCCTCATGCTCTTGATCAACTTAAAGGGAAGACAAAAAACGTAACTTCCCTTCATAGAGAAATTCAAAACACTTGACTGTTCTTTCGCTGATTATTGTAAGAAAATTTGAGGCACACTCACGTGAAATATTTCATATCAATAATTTAAAATTAGAATAATTGTTATAGAATAATAATCAAGTATATTACAGTTTTACATTGATTTTAAGATTATGATTAATAAGTTCATGATTGGTTTGAAAATATTTTGTTTCCTATTGTTATTCTGGCCTCATTATTATTTAAATATAAATTGTATAGTAAATTTGTGAAATATTTTAAAGATTTGTGCCTTTTGAATTAAAAAGATGAGAAGTAAGCATGTATTACAAATATTTGATATAAAGTAAACTATTATTTTAGTTAAGCAGTTTATAGTCCTGAGAATCAAAATATTCTGAATTTTATTTTAGTAAAGGATTATGACAATCAGTTTTAATAAATATATGCCTTATGTAATTCTGCAGTATGCCAAAAAAAAACCTCTTGTCATTTTTATAAGCAAAGTATAAATTTCAATGTAAAACATCACTGTGATATATCTTTTTTTTTTATTATTGCAATTATGTATTTATTTTTCTTGTTTATAATATTTAATGACCACTTTTTATAAATTTCGGACAAAAATAATTGTAGTTTGATATATATTAGTGTATGTTTGTTTTTATATATTTCTATTCAGTTATTGATGCTACAGAATTGAATTTCACTTATTTAATATAGTCATGGTCCTTGAAAACAATCAAACTGTTTAGAATTATTCTACTTACATTATTTTCATATTTTGAAAAATTATTAGAATGTGTGGTCTTTTTTTTTTTAGGTAAACATTTTAATACTAAAATAAAATTGAATTCATGATTTTAATTAAATCTACATCTGAATTTTCTAGAATGTCATTTCTTTGAAAAACAGTTATAACAATATATACAGCTAACTGCAAATCTTTATGTATGTCTCATTAACAATTAACAGATTGAAGTTGCCTGAATAATACAGAAATTTTTATTTAAAGACAATATGCTAATCATTAATTTGACCAAAAGAAATAATTCAATTCTTTTATTATCATATTCCAAAACACACTCGAATGTTATTGAACAATATTTTCCAATCTTAAAAGTATCATTCTAAGGTTTTTCAGATGTAAATCTTGGAATATTTTATAAGCTAAAATAAAATCTTGAGTATGCATTGTGTCAAGATAAAGCTTTGTTACTGTGAATGTGCGAGAAGAAATAAATTCCTATACTGATTTCATTATCCTTTCAAATGCTTTGATTTAAAAAAAAAAAAGTTTATGCAGGAAGCTCTTATTGTGAAAGTAGAAAGTATTGGATATCAGAAGCTAGTTTAGACTAATATATAGATATAAATGTATTTTTGTTAGGTGTAAAATTTCTTGTAGATTTGAGAATGAAGATGATAAATTGTGTATCTTAAGTTTTATCTAATATTATTCTACATTTTTTAATGATTATCGCGTAATTTTTTTTAATTACGAAGACCTCTCAGAGACTGTATTTGTGAAATGATATGAAAGATAAAGATGTGAAAGTAAATAGTAATCAAGAGAGATTTTAAATTGTTTTCAACATTTTACTACTAAAATATATTCATGCATTATTTATATCCAAACTTATTTTGATGTATCATATTACATTTGTTAGGTGTTTCATAATTTATTATGTGTATAGAAATCTTTATAATTTTCTTTGAAAGATTTTTTTATGATTATGTATAATTTGATTTATCATAAGTATACATTTAAGATGTTATCTAATGTATAAAAATATTTTTCATGAGTGTATTTTTATTGTTTCAATTAAAAATAAAAATTTTTATATTATCTACAAAACTCTAAAAAATATATAAATTACTAGCTATATAATATCAATTTATTGGTTATGCATTATTTGACAGAAATTATTGAATGATTTAAACACATGTAAATGACAGATGTGAATTTAAGATTTCTTCTATTATTAAATTTCAGCTGTAATTAAATCATTAGCTGCAGCTATTATTAGTTTGCTGTGGGTTTTACATTCATATTTTGTATGTAAAACAGTAATCTGTTTTTCTTTTATTTATATATTGTAATTAAAAGTTCTTTAACCTAGTAATCAAGTTCACGTTAACTCGAGTTGTGAATTCGAGTCCTGACTAAAGATTGTTGTATAGAATAGTGCACAATAAATTGAATTTGATTAAAACTTTTCAAACTGCATGCTGTGGATGTTAAGAGAATAATATTAGCTCAAACTTCATCTTTGTAGATTCAAATTAAAAGGATACCTTCTGCTATAATTTAACTGCACACACAGTTTCTAATGTGTTATTTCATGGGAAAAAAAGGAAGAAGAATAGTTCGAATATCGCTTTATAATTTTTAAAATTATTTTTCCTCTTAAAGGTAAATATTTTAAGGGTTACTTATTTTCATATTCTAGTAACTTCTGATGATTTTCATATAAAGAATTGTTTCTCTGATAAATACTTTTTATATTGTTATTTTAACTTATTTAATTTTTCATTCATTACCACAGATTTGTTAATTTTTAATATTATTAATAAAATTTTCTTAATACTCTTATAAAGAAATTAATTTCCTTAGCAATTCATGTGGATTTCAACAACTGCATTTCTTAAAAAAAGAAACTAAAATAATTTGGTACATTTAAACATATCATAGGATGTGTTAAGCTTTATTTCTTAAGGAAGATGATAAGAAGTTATTTTATAATTTTAGATTCTGTGCTACATGTGAAAAAGCAAAGGAATGTTTTTTCATGGCTCATACTCTTAGCCAATAAGAGGGTTCTCTCTCTCTCTCTTTAATATCTTGTAACTGAGTTAAAAATGCAAAAACTGTTAATCAGTTGTGAAACTGTTATTTATTTATATTAGTAATTTACATTTTCAGCAACAATACCATAAAGAATTGATTCTACAATTCATATTCATAATTTTAAAAAAGTTACAATTATGAAATTTAAATGTTTTCTAATATTGAAAAAAAAATTATAAAAAATAAGATATATATCTTACTTTTTGAATATGACTTAAAACCTAAGCTACTTCTAAAATATGAATTTTCAATTTTAGGCTTCAGTTTTTTTTTTTTTTTCTCTTTTTGGAATGTTTAATAAGATGCTGGCTAACAACTGGGTTTATATTACAAGTATTTTAGACTACAAATATTTTTATTGACCTGATCTGTATATCCAGAGTACTTGAATCATTTTCTACGATGCTACTCTTTTAATATAATCTCGCCTAAAATGTGTAACTTTCCTTGGAGTCGCTGTTGGCGTGGTGTGGATGAGGAGAGGGGGGTGCCAGCTCAGGTGTCATCCTCGTCACTTGACCGTGGTTCAAAATTACGAGGTCCGTCGCCAATAGCCCTCGTGTTGCTTCTAGTGCGACGTTAATATAAACTAAACTAAAAATCCTTGGAGTCGCTGGTAAGGAATATGAATATTTTCCTTACTTAAAAGAAAATAACATGTTTAGATTTTTTTTTTAGAAATTATCAAAGTGCTAAAGAAAATTCATTTAACTAAATATTTAAATTATTCAGTATTGTTGTATGGCAAATACTACATGTTCATTTCTTTGTTATGTTTAAATATAATTACTAAATTATTATGGAATAGTAAACAATGCAGCACCTTTCATCTTTGTTAAAAGGAATGTGTTTTATAGCATGATTTCTCCTGTAATATTTTATGCTTTCTGTATTCTTTTCAATTTTTACATTTTATGGGGGGGAGGGAAATGAATTTTAATTAATGTTTTGCCATTGCATCTTTTCGCTGTATTTATTGCACAAAAATTAATTCCTTTGTAACTCATTTAAAAAAGTATTTTCTAAATAAGACGATATATACTTTAATTTTTTGAATCATAATCTCATCTCGTTTCCTACCATTTCATATATATATATTACACATAATCTTAAATAAGAATTTCTAAACCATATGCTCATTGCAATGTCATGATTTGTTATAAATATTTTTAAAAATGACAGATAATATTATCATAATAATTTGACAAAATTAAGTATGTATTAATTTTTCTTGTGTGAAATTCGTAATTTTTAAGATAAGAGGAGTTCATTTATTTTAAATTGTACAAATATGGTTAAAAAAAGAATTTTTTTTTCATTAATGGTTATAAAAATATCACTTCCGGTTATATTGTGGTTTTGTTAATTTTTAGAGATCATTGGATTATAACATTATTCATTAAAATATTTCCGATGGTCAATAGATTTCTATGTAATCTGTTTCACAATATGTCTATAATTATCCTGAACTCCCTTCTGTATTTGGATTTCTAGAACATTCTATCTTTACTATACAATTCATCTGGGCCTCGTATTGTTTGAGTTCTGTGTTTAGTCATCATATTTTATGAGATTCGAAAGCTGTCTGCGACGTAATAGTGCCTCACACTGTACTATGATGATAATTGATTATGTCTTCCAACCGAATGAGGCATATGCCAGTGTCATGAAATATTCAACAGAGGATCAATAACTTGCACCCGCATAGTAAATACATACACACCCAGTTCTCATTGCAACTCGTCAGGAATGTTGACCTGCATTAACACTGGGTTTCGATTACTGCTCGTTACTTTAAAAGAAACAACATTTGTTTTACTCTTGGGAAAGGCTTAAAAGTTTTGTTATAACATAAAAATATATTTATTATTACCCAGTAGACTTGATTCTTCCTCTATATTTTCTTATTTGGCAGAATTTATTTTGTGTTCTTAAGTAAGGAATTTATTCATTACGAATATTTACATAATTAGCAAAAATTGGATGCCACGTCCCATTATTTATTCAATGATTAAATTAACTGGTATTAGTGTTTATCTATATGATTATCTTGAACGCTTTGTTTAGAAAGATACTGGGCATAAATTGAGGCTTAGTAAAGATCATTGGAATGTAAGTGGAAATGGAGTGTCACGAAAGGTGGTAATTATACATTGACGAAATAACTTTTTAAACGCTAATCAATCTGATTATACTTTAAGAATAATGCGTTATAGAATCTATGTAGCTGAAATAACTATCCGTCTGCTGCAGTTTCGTTTCGTCTCTGTATTCTCTAAAAATGTTAAGTCTGATCGCAGTTTTAACATTTTAAAGGAAAGCATAGAAATATTTTGTCATTTTCTATCTCGACATTCAAGATAAGATAATTTTATAAAAGTTAAAGCTGATTAAAAAAAAGTTTCTTATTGCTTCAGTTGCACATTCATATAGATACGTATAGTTAAAGAAAATTGAGACATTTTTTTTAACATTTACAATTAAACAAAAACTAACTTTGAATGGTAACGAAAAATGCTTTTGCTGATTTAATATAAAACATAACATGTTATTTTATAATATATTTTTGTGTGTTTAGGGCAATCGAAAATCTGAAGGGGGGGGGCGGGATTTCTTATTTGTCTCAAAAACTTTGAGTGAAAAGCTCCTTTGTATATTCATAAATTCAAATTTTTAAATGCATTCGTACCGAAACGACGAATATAGAATTCATATAGAATTCATTCAGAAACTAGAATACGATGTTACATTATTGTGACATTCAATTAAATATAAAATCTAATATTTAGACCAATAGAGAGAGAATGTTCGAAATGACTTAAAAAAACAAATTTTGAAATTTTTTCTTCATGATCAAATATACGCTTTGCGACTACTGGGTATGATAGGAATAAATACTACTGAGTAAAAAATTTAATTAAGAGATTTTCCTTCTGACTAAACTATTAATCCTAATCCATCAGTCGACGATTACAATTTGTTTTATGAAAAACTCAATGAAAATGTTACATATTAATAATATCTAAGAATGTTTCTAGATTAAAACATATCCCTGGTGCAATCAACACTCAAAACATAAAAATTATTCACTTATTCTTTTATGAGCAAAAATTTAAAACATTAAAAAAGTGGGAACGCTAGTAAGGATGAATCATAATAAAATCCCACATCGAATAAGATCATACTTCAGAAGAACCATCACTCAGTATAAATACAAATATCTAATTTTAATTCGCTCTCTCTATATCCATATACACAGTAGTATTGATCTAATATTCACTCTTCATCCCGGTAATTCATACGTACAAATACTGAGAAGATAACTGAAAATGAAGAGAGTTAATCTGATATAAATTTCATTACTTTATGTTACACATCTCTTATTCCTTTGAAATTCGTAGATAGTTACCAATATGTCCCTGATCAATAAGCTGCTTAATTATTTTATCTGCAAACACTTTCAACGTACGATAACATCTAAATTTATGGAAAGCTTGTCTTATTGGAGTTGATTTTATCGGTACGGTTTTTATTTACCCCATTGTGAGTTTGCAAGGAGAGGTCGATTTCCTCCTTTTAACAAAATGAAGCGGGAGGGGGGGGGGGGAAGGGCTCTTCGGAGAAAAAAAAAGCCACGATCTTTATACAGAGGGATTCCCTACTATAAAGATTATAGGTTCATAAGGAAGGTACAACAATTCTTTCTTTTGTATTGGAATATACGAATTCAAGTGACGCTTTAGATCACAAACACAAGAAAAAGGTATTAAGGAAACATAAATTACTTACTGCATCTTCATCAATTCATCAAATTCTAACAAAATCATAACTATCGGACTTAGATTAATTTTTATGAACATCTGTGGAAGTTCTCACTTAAGCAAATCCTTTCCCAGTCCCCCCTCCCCCCTTTTTTTTCCATTAAGGATCTCATCACTCGAAAACCTTCGCAGGTGCGCGAGGGCAAGATATACCAGACATTTTAAAAAGTAATACACCAATTATTACTTTAATGCTGTCAAGCAAACATTACAATTGGCGGACACAAGTGAACAATTATTACATTTGTCAGCTATTCTTAAATAATTTGTTTCCTTTCAGATTGATTTCTTGTTTGTTATGGATTGATGTATCATCCACATTCCTTTACAATAATAAAAAAAATAATTGTCTATTGTATAATGTGCCCTACCACACACTACCACTTAAATTTCTCACATGAGATTTGAAATACCCAATAATTACATGATTTATTACATTGATTATTTTAGTTGACAGCTGTTTTATATTAAATGCAGTATAAATTTCCCGTAACGTCTGTGTAAATTTATTTCAACTAAGACCCTCATAATTTACCTGGGGACTGCGGTCAATCTTCGCTTGAAAAACCATTGATTTAATATTCGATTCTGAAACAGATAAGTTCATGTGCTGTTATGCATTGAATCATAAAATCCTTTCTTAGGGTGGTGGGGCAGTTAGGAAAGCGAGGTATTAGCTATGTTGAGGTCTTCGTATAAACCCGTGGTAAAAAATAACAATTACAAGATCTTCCTATTCAGCCTCGTGTACAGTTTTAACAAAATGTTAATGACAAACTGAGTTGGAGCATTGAAAAATATATTGTTCTCTCAAATAAAATGTATTAAAACGTTAATTAACTTGAATTTTATTTGATTAGATTATATTTCTAAGCAATTTCGCTAAAACTTCTTGCTGATTTCCTCTCACAGAATATGGTTCTGTTTCTTGTAATAATTTAACTAAAGATATTTTTATTTCTGGAAATAAAATTAAAAATTCATCCAGTTATTTTCATTCAACAAGTTATGAGATGTATTCGAAACAATTAGACTTAATAAACAACAAGAAAATATTTTTGTCATGTTATACATTCTTGCTTAGTTTTATTCCCTTTGAGGGACATCATAATCTCCACTCGTAATCGCTGCCGACAGTTTCAAAGCGATATTGGTCACATGATAATTCCCACTTTAAAAGCTTCGAAACCAGAAACGGCATCTTTTAATTGCTTGGAATGGAAAATTAAAACTGAAGCATGGTAAGGCGATTGTATCTGAAGTGCCATATTAATCAAAAGCGTAAATCTCAGTGAAAAAAAATTAAACAAAAAATCTGTAAAAATAAGGATTTTCTATAAGTTTTGAAAAAGAAAAGTAGTTTTGAGGATGTTTATTTTTCTTTGAGGAAAAATGAGAAAAGAATAGCATAGAGTTATATGAAACCTGACATAAAAATTTCGCTTCAAGATTGAGAAAGTATTTACTCCAAAGACACTCCAAGAAGATTAGTCTTATTAAAGCCGTAGAAGGAGAGAAAAAAAAAAGAATATTATGCTTGAGAGTTCTTCTGTAATTACGAAAGTTTAGTTTTGAAGACTACATTAATCTTGAGAGATGTCCAAATCAATGAAAATATCTTTTCATTTTGTTGAATTTTTATCCGATCAAAAAAGAAATGGTGTCAACCGGAATAATCTTTTTGGGTTGTGGAAATGGCATTTATAGTTTTAATATGACTAATCGAAGAGAGAATATATACTTTTTTCACAGAACTTTTCTTATATATGTAAAACCATTTAAAATAATCAAGATATTTCGAGTGCTTCTAATGACATGTTTTTAAATTAATGCTTTGTTATGTGCTCATTATAAATAACTAACTGAAATAATTGCATTGATTTGGAGCTGCTATTTCATAACATTAAATTTTATGTACCAAGCCACACACAATATAATTATTTTAAAACGAGAATTTAGTAAATTTGCATTTGTAACCGATTTGATTATTTGTAATGTATTATACAGGGTTAACACAAATGAATGACAGAATTTTAAGAATTTACATTAGCAAACGCATGTTACAATAAGTTATACGTGAAATTAAAGAAACGTATACCAATTTTTTTAACCAGTGTCGATCAATGGACGACAACGCATCTATAGAAGGCTGTGATTGAAATTAAAAAACGGCGACAATGACAGAGAAGAGTTTTTGCGTAAGAGAACGTTCACGGATTTTTTCAGTTATTTCTGTAAAGCATAAATTTAGAAAACGCTACGGAAAATAAGCACTAAGTCTCAAGAACTTTCAACAGTGGTATCGACAATTTAAAGATACAGCTTGCTTGTGCAGAAAGAAAAGCATTGGCTGTCCACGCGTTTCGGAAGATGCGGTGGAGAGGGTGAGGCATAATTTTGTTCCAAGACCACGGAAATCCAAATTAGACTTTAAAAACAATGTTTATGCACCATCGATGCCAAAAACACATTACAAGAGCTTCAAGAACGCATTTGAGCAGTACTAAGAACCATTGACCGCGTGATACTGTAAAATATGTGGAAGGAACTTGATTAAAGATTAGATGTTTATCGTGTAATAGGATCACATATCAAACATTTGTAATTGAAAAACAAAACTTGGTATATATTTCTTTCATTTTCTGTCTCACTTCTCTTTCGTGTAATATGTATAATAGTTTCGAAAATATAAAAATCTAAAATCTAGTCATTCATTTGTGCTAACCCTCTATGATGTTTAAAATTAGAGCGTAAATACAAAATTTTTCTTATATTTGTTATATTGAGTTTTTCTGTAAATTTTTTTAATTCATGTTATTTCTTTTGTCGCTTTAAAAAATTCTTATTTGATATTGTTTTGATCTTGAATATTTGTAGGCAGTTTCGAATTTTTCTACGCAAAAAAATATTATGTATTTCGCTTTCAGACATATATTTCAATTCAGTAATCGCATAATCTATATCTACCCCAAATATTGTGCCCAGTCGCTATCAATATAAAATTTTAAAGTTATCTGCTATTGAATAACCTTCGCCTTTTTTAATTCTACCTTAAGATTAATAAACAATCACAACATTCGCCAGACACAGCGGGAATTTCAATGAAATCGGAATGAACCAATTTTATAAAAATTTTATCAACCATACTTCAAATACTTGAACATTTCATGAAAATTATTTCTATATTTGAAGTACTTATAGATGAGAGTAGTTACTTATATACATTTCTGAAAAGAAACTAATCACTTACAAATTCTAAAATTATAGACATATATTGTAAACGAGTTGCATTGATCACGGTGAATCAGATTTCTCTGTTCACCTTCAAAAAAGACGAAAAGTTGCACCAGTAAATAAATGTCAAGTATGAGGGAAGAAAACATTAAATCTATTATTTATTTATTATATAGTGTTCTTTTCGAAACACGTGTAATGTTCGTTCAAAAACTATTCACGTTCTTTGCAGTTTCTATAAATTTAAGCCTTTCTTTTTTGACTCAGTTAACCTTTAAATTTGACATACTTGCTCCAGAGCTACATTAGGGCTTTTGGCAATGACCTTGCAATCAAATAACGAGAAATTCATAGTCAAGTAACCAGAAAAACTTCCGATTTCACTCAGTCAATTTCCACATAATATCGCTTGAAGACCTTGACGACAATGTTTCATTTACTGGGCTAATTTTGAATTTGACATACTTGCTTGACAACTAAAACAGGGATATTAGACTATGACCCCCGTAATTTTAAGACACAGTTAAGTAATGAAAAAACACTTTATCTCTCGCGATCTCTTGGTTTTCTCATAACACCACATGAAGACTTTGAAGCCCAACTCCATTTACGAGTAAAATATTGCAATTCCCATTTTCAAAGCACCAGTTTTCGATTAAATCAAGTGCTACGATCCCCATTTTTAAATCACCAGATTTTAATGAAATCAGGGCTCTAGTCGTGACCATGATAACTTATCTAGCGCGTATCCGATATTAAAAGGATAATTTAATAAAATTCCATCTGTATTAAATAATGTTTTAATTAAGTATTAAGACATTAATTTCAGTTATTAAAAAAGTAAAATAACGTCAACGATTTGTGATAAATTTAGAATAAATATATGTGGAACAAATATATATAAACCCTTTGCAGTTTAACTAAAGCTTATTGTGTTACTCTTGTTTTACGCTGCTGTTAATTACTCCGGATTTAAATAACTCGGTCTTTCCGTTCTCTGGATTTCTACTCGAATTGAGTTAAGCCCCTATTCATAGTTCCGTGTACCGTCAATTAAATGCATTGGATTTGAAATTACTGCAACCAGAATTTGCGAGTGAGCTGCAGTAACGTTAAGACTTTATATATTGTAATCTCCGTTTCCATTTATAATACCTTTCTGTGAATGCTTACACCGGAATATGCTTTGTTTGGAGGACATTGCGGGTCCATTTGATAATTATAATTTTAAACTTATAAGACCATCATCTGATACTGAATTCCTCGATATTTAAATTATAATAACATATCTGTTTTGTATGCATACATCTCCCTTTCACAGATACTTTTTTTAATCATAATTCCAGCATTTCAAAACGATTTTATTGCCATCTGTAAGTGGATTCTCTTGGTCTATTGTGTAATATTTTAATGTGCAATAAAAGTCTTTAATATCCTGTTCCATAAAAATTTGAAAAAATATATGACGTTTAGCATTGAATATAAATAATTTTGTAAATTAATACTAATGATTTAGTACGATTTACAATAAATTATTAATCAAACTGATCGTAGCAATACATAGAAATATGTGAGCAAATACAAAAGAGTAAGGATTATCAGCAGGAAGAGAGATGAATTATATCTACTGAGGGAAATTAATAATATTATTGAGAAAATAAGAATAATATTGTTGGTTAGAAATGTCTATTCAAATTGACCGCATTCTTTATCGCCAGTATTAAAAGGCAGAGAACATATAACCACCAAATGTATTTTATTATCAAGAACATATAAAATATGAAACGTATTAGAAAGATCTGTCTATGAAACAACTATTTAATTAAAAAACTTACGTAAAAAATGTTAAATAAATGAAAATTTAATCGATGTAGTTAAAATTGTGGCTTTACTAAAATATTTCTAAAAAATTTTGAAACGGAATATCTTAAAGATCTTTTCAATCATTTATGTAAAATTTGTAATTTTTTTACAGCACTCTGTTATTTATAAATACACGTATTCATAGAAAAATAAAATAAACCTATCTTAAACTTGACTATCTCATTACGTATTCACTTATGTTACCTGAACTACTGAATTTTCAAAATAAGTATGAAATATAATAATTCACAGTTAATATTTCTTGATTTTGAATAAAATAAAATTACAATACTTATATAAAAATTTAGATTTATCAAATTAAATAAGAATATCCCAAATTTCTCATTAATTGAATTAACATATTGAATGTATGAAAATTAATTGAATAAAATATATTGGTTTAAATTAAGCAGATGACAATATTTTTTTTAGTATCATTTGGAGCTGAGGAGAGTTTTATTTTTAATGTTAATTGCTTTTAAATGATATCATAGTTCGACTTTTTTTCTTCTTTTTTACTGTATAATTTTTGAAAAAAATGTAACTTTTAAAAACAATTATTTCACCGTCTTTATTTCCTAATAGTTTTCCATTTCGTATTTGGACTTTTTGCAAAGTTTTTGTTATCTTCTAGAGTCTGTGGTCATATTATTCTGAAAAAAGGAATAGACAAATTTGGGAAATCAAAAAACTCTGATCAAAATATTTTCTTTTCCCCTTCAGAATAACATGTTTTTTTAATGAGAACCAAACATTGATTTCTGCTCAATGAGAGGGAGAGAGAGAGAGAGTTTGAGCTAAAAAGTAAATATTTTTTTTA
The DNA here is from genome assembly GCA_019974015.1 of Nephila pilipes. Classification (NCBI taxonomy): domain Eukaryota; kingdom Metazoa; phylum Arthropoda; class Arachnida; order Araneae; family Nephilidae; genus Nephila; species Nephila pilipes. The sequence goes on along the minus strand of BMAW01042274.1, from coordinate 23,632 downwards.
CATTAAGTTTGCTTTGAAACGATTCCAAGTATATCCTCAGGGAAATTAACACAGTTAATTCCTAATTCGTTTTTCAGTATGCAAGATATCTTTTAATCCACTTATTCCTGAATTCAAACCTATTGTTGATGCAGCTGGTTTTGACGTTTCCTGATTAAAATTTAATTTTCAACATGTCTTTATTTTTCTGTACGATTAAAAAACAGAGTTAGTATAATTGTTATTTGACATTTGTAAGTGCTTTCTAATGATCTTTTTTCATTGTTCGAAAACTGTAATTTGAAATAATTATTTCAAGGAACAACAATTTATGTTCCAATATGATAATTTTTGAAAAAAAAACCTATCATGTCTATTATTTATGATTACTCATACGTTTCAAAAATCATGATTACATAATCTCTATATAAGAATGATATTCTATTAAAAACTAATTTTACTACTACTTTTAAGAAAATTAATTATGTAATGTGAAACGCATGATATCCTTTATCCCTCTCAAATAAAACATTTTATGTTTACTTAGGATGTTTATTACTATGTATCGTACAATTAAAATGAAAACAAAAAAGAAAGAAAATTATTCATTTTTAATGTATCATTCTTCGTTTTATCTTTTTCTTAAGTTTAGTAGTTTGGAATGACTATTAATACTTGATTGAAAGAGAAATGTTTTTCAATACTGAACATATATCCTTTGAAACTGTTGGTGACTTTTTTTTTTATTTTGTCAATTGTGAATGACGAATCAAAGTCTTCTATGATATGACAATACAGGTCTACAACTAAGAAAATGCACAGGATTCTTAAAAAAAATTTCTTAAATATTTTATTATTACTAATACTGAAAAAAAAAATTACTAAAAAAAAAATCCATCACGTGAAGTTTTTTTCTCTAAGAGACTCAAGTTTTTAATTTTATTTAACTTGAAATTTCTGTTTAATTTAAAATTTACTATTATACTTTTTGATTTTAAAAATCTCTGTAGAAGCATGATTTCTTACATTAATTTTATTAATTATAGATGGATTCAACAGTAAACGAACAAAAAAAAAAAAAAAAAAAGAAACTTAGAAGAATGGCGGGAGAAGAGAAGTGGAAGGCGAGGAGGGGATAAAGTAGGTTTGGTATTAGGAGGAAAGTCAGATGATTGCGTCAAAACAGATTTAATTAGTTTATAATGAATGGTGAGGGATGTAACTGGCTGAGTTGAGCACCTTTTGACGTGTTCTCTAGAGTACTAGGAATAAGTATAAGTAGACCTGCTGTCAGATTAGATTATGTTCCAACAAGCTAAATAACTTCAGCATCTCGCTTGCTATGTAAAGCCTCACTTAGCTTACATCCAACATTTAAACACTATTGTGCTCGTGTTTTTATTCTCGGATAATGACTTTTGTTTTATTTGTGGCAAATACACGATAAGAAGTCAACAAAGAAACATAAGTGATTTTGTTAAGACAGTTTATTTTGCTTACTTCAAATTAAAACACGAGGATATCAAGACAAAGCAGGGACTCTCCACTTAAGATGTTCACAAGATGCGAGGGAGATCTTCATTTTTTGTTTGAGGGCAAGATGAACTCGTTTCGTTTGTATTTCTATGATATGGCATGAACAGAAAATTCACACTACTGACTGATATTTCTGTTCCGTAGAGGAAAAGAATTTAATACAAAAAACATCTAACTCTAACCTTGACTAAGCTATTCGTCCAGTCCTATAGGTCTGAAATAAAAGTTCTATAGCCATCTTCCAGTTTGGATGATATCTTGAGTTGGAACATGGAGAAGCATTACCTCCCCAAGTGAAATCTAGCAGATTTTTTTTTTCTGTTAATGAGGAACATCGACTTTTTTTTCAGAGGGAGCTCAAAGACCTCGTTAATGATTTTGGGTTTTCCAAAGATTCATTCAAATTGCTAATATCGAGACTAAGAAACAAAACCTTTCTATTACCTGGGATTTTATTTTCGTTGCACAAGCATTGAGAAAAAGAATTTACTTATTTTTTCTCCAAAGAGGGAAATCTAGTTTTTTGCAATGAAATTCAAGGCTTCATAAACTTCTTTGAAATAGAATATGATTTATCTGATTGGAATCTATTCAATGATTTATCCAAAATTAGCCTCAAAGAAGTCTTGCTGTATAATGAAAAATGCATTTGTATGTTTTCCTGTAGGATACTCGGTGTATATGGAGGAAAACTAGTATACAGATCTGGTTATGATTCTTGAGAAAATCTAATATCAAGAGCATCAACGGATAGCTTGTAGAGACTTCAAAATTCTAACCATGTTGTTAGTCCATCAGGCATGTTATACAAAATATACATGCTTTCTATGCTTGTGGTACAGTAGAATCGGAGAACTGCATTGGACAAACATTGACTAGCAAACAGAGACGCCTTAGTCTCCGGGAAAGAAAAGACACTTCATCAATACGATCTTGGTTCCATCTAAAGAAGAAGGCCGCGGTAGCCTAGTGGCCATGGTTTCCGATTCGTGACCGGTAGATTTCGTTCAGTCGCGGGTTGATCCTTGGCTATCAAAGACCCTTCATGTAGCGGGGGCTGATGCACGTTAAATCTGTCGGGGCCTTAAGTCCTCCCGTTGGCTTAGTGTGGAAGTTAGAAGAGGGGGGTGCCAACTCAGGTATTGTCCTCGTCACTTGACCGAGGTTCAAATTTATGAGGTCCTTCGCCAATAGCCCTCGTGTTGCTTCTGGTGCGACGTTAATAACAAACTAATTTTATCAATCAAAAGAAGTTTTATTACCACCTCATTATATTAAATTGGGATTGATGAAGAAGTTTGCTCAATTACTTCCAAAAGATACGGAATGCTTCAGATATCTGTGTTTCATGCTTCTTAAACTGTCTAAAATTAATTTGAAAGCGGAAGTTTTTTGCTCGCCTCGACATACAAAAACTTTTAACTGAAATCCTTTTTTTTTCGAAAGTATGTGGAGAAAGGAAAATGCGTGGGACTCTTTGATGAACACAGTGAACAAATTTTTTGGGAATGCTAATTGTACAACGTGTGCTGGCTATGTATAAAACTCAAGGATAAAAGATAAACTTAGTAGTTTATTTTCTACACTCCTATACAGTTTTCCTGAAAAACTGGTAGCCTACAGATATAAAGGGAAAAAATGTATCAACAATCAGAGTCTCTCGGGTTCTCAAGAGACTCTACTAAGGAACATGTGACGTCAGTATCATAGCTGTGGAGGCTTAAGGGAGAAACCTAAGTTTGATACAGAAAGCGAGCTCAGAGAATTCTCAAAAAAAAAAAAGAAAAGGTTTCACCAGAAAAAAAAAGAGTGAACATTAAATTGTGAGTATATATCACACATTCGTTTGCGATTAGTTATAATAAATATTATGTTTGGTTTATTGTAATACAATAATGATTTTTTAAAATTATTGTATATTCTTCTGTAAACTTTTCTTATCTTACAAAAGAACTGTACACGATAGAGAAAATGGTGGTCATTTATTGATTCAACATGGTTTAAAACATGTAATTCAGTAAAAATGTATTAGATTTTCGTTTTTTTTTCTTTTTGCAGACCTGTATAAATATAAAAATATATAATTCTTTGAACATATGCTAGAATAGAGATTTCATTCCATTTTGAGATTATATAGAATAATTGTTTGGATAATAAATATACATATTCACATATTAGTTGACTGGGAATAAAAGAATTTGAGAAGGTTGTGTTAGGAATTTAATAAGCAGAAATATTTTGTGCTGTAAAAGCTCATGGATGACGTGGTACATTTTACTTTCTATCTAAATACTTAAATCTTTTTTTTTAAAAAAAAAAAAAAATAGAAACAAGAAATTCGAAACGATAAAAAGCATTAAAAATTTATGTCAAGTTTAATTTTGTTTTACCGTTTTTATTCAACAATTTTTCTTTCTGGAAACTGAAATTTTTGTTTAATAAATATTCTTTCGATTATCATTTTTTCTTCCTGCAACCGAAAGAGGCAAACAGAACTTTCGTATAAACACAATTCTCAATTGTAAAAAAGACACTGTTTGAACTCGCCAACTTACCTCATTTTATGAGAGCAGATTTAATTCTGACACTAGTGAAACTTTTATTCTAAAGTACTGTAACAAGCACTCCAAGCAAGATTCCCCCGTTCAACTAAGCTTTTGCTCTACTTTATGGCATTCTTTGGTTTGAGAATTTTGCCTTGTAAATAAGTTGTGGCTTATAGTATATATATATATATATATATATATATATATATATATATAACATTTTTAATATTAGATAAAGTTCAAAGAAACTTTGCAGTCATTTGTAGGTACTAATATTGAAATTTGCTGATGAATATTTTCGAAATAATGTTCATCATTTTCAAATTTTAAAAGAGAGAAATTAGTTACAGAATCACTGTTTTTCACAAAAAACTAAGAATTCAGTTTACAAGCATTAAATATCAACATTTATTCGTAACTGAAAAATTTCCTAAAAATCCGATTAAATTTCGTAGTGTAACAAATGGTTTTAATAGTTATATCACTGAACAGGGAAAAAAAATTACAGGCTTTTTAAAAACATATTATAGAAGAAATTAAAGAACAGCTATTATTAAAAACAGCTGAAGCAGCAATATACACATATCCATGTACAGAAGTATTATTGTAAACGTAATATTTATCTAATTTCTCATAATAAGCATAGATTTAATAATATTTAGAGATTCCTTAGAAATTGCTTGGACGTGATCAGCCTGTACAGTTTTTAGAAAATATATTTAGTAATACTATATAAGTAGTATAATACGAGAAGATTTTGAATGTTTCCCTAGAGGATTTTTTGAGAGATTTTGGAGGATATTTGAGATCTATTTCTTTCGAATCTTAGATTTTGATGTCTATTTCTTTTTATATTTAGACAATGATCAATTAAGATTTTGAATAATTGTCTTTATGTCCTATTTTTAAAAATTGAAAGTTTTTTCTGATGTCTTTTTCCAAAAAGATCTCGCTGACTCCAAACCCCTTATTTGTACCTTCAAATCTTGATCTTAAAAGCTTTTAATTTTTTAGAGAATTAGAAGATTTTGAATTTTTAGATCTATAAATTTTAATATAAATCCGTGACACTTCATTAGAATTAATAAGCCAGTTAGTGAATAGTCTAGTTGTGAAAAATTTAATGAATACAAACACAACTTACATGTACAGATACATTCCCCCACTTTTCAATTTTTTATCGTTTGCTTTAATTTTAATTACATGTAACTAATATTCGATTTAATAATTTATCGTTTGCTTTAATTTTAAATTACATTTATCTTAATATATATTCAAGTTAATAATACATCGTTTCCTTTAATTTTAATATCGGAGAAGTTTACTATTATCCATTTCTCGATATTTCATCATTTACTTTAATTCTTATATTTAATTGAGTAATTTAATAATAATTATCAGAAAATTTCACCTAGGGTGGCTAAATCAGTTCTTTGGAAATCTTTGCATGGAACTTTTTCATTTTGATATTTTTTCAGAAAAATGATAATCTAGAGCAATGGATTGTGGTGAAATTTCACATAAAACTTGGAAAAGATGCTAGTGAAACATAATTTATTGAAAGAAGTGTATGGCAATTAATATTTATCATGTGCACGTGTTTTTGAGTGGTTTAAGCATTTTCAAGATGGTCGAGAAGACGTTGAAGGTTATTCACACCCGCGGGTTGCCTTTTCACTTCAAAGACGAATGAAATTATCGAAAAAAATCGGTAATATGGTTATATCGGGCCGTTGGTTAAATATTTGTGCAACTACTAATAATTCATGTCGAAGGAACTTCGAGGATTCATTTTGAAGGAATTGGTAAAGAATCTGTACGGGAAATTTTTCTTCCAAGACCATGCGCCTGCTTAAAGGTTTCTAGACAAGTACAGCATCTAGTGTTAGACCATCCGCCTTATTCACTGAATCTTGAGCCATGCGACTTCTATTTGTCCCTTAAGGGGAAATCTGTATTAAAAGGAACATATTTGAGTCTGTTGAAACTGAAAGAGAAAGCAGCATTCGTCCTGAAGGAGCTGACAGAAGATTTCCAAAGAACAATCTAAGATTCGCATGGGGCGTTGATGGTATAAAGAAGGGATGTATATTGAAGGTCATTATTAAATATGTATGAGATAAAAAAAAAAGTTTTATAGCGTTAGTCTCGGTTATATAATAGCCGTAATATCTTAACTTTCATAAAGATTATAAAATTTGTGTTAAATTTTTCGTGGTTGCAATAAAAACCAGAAAGAATTTTCAGAGAAATTATAATTTTTTTATGAAATCATACCTTTGATAATAATTTGTTTGTGTATGTTTTAATAATTTTTATAATTTTTGAATAACTAAGATATAACATGTGATAGAAGTTACCTTTAAATGATTTAAATACTTATGAGGGTGATTAAATTTCGTTTTTCAAATACATGATTATTTTGACAAATAATAAGAACTTATTTTACCTATTTATAGCTTACATTTTAAGAATGGATGATACATTCAAAAGTTAGCCAAATAAATAGGAATTGAACAAAAAATTATTTTATGAGAAAACTAATAATTTATTTCTGGATCATTAAAATTTGAATATTAATCATTTACTGAGTAAGCAAATGAAAATACATGTAAGAAACTGCGGCATTTTCTTTCGATATGAATAATTTTCATTTCACTTAATTTTAACGTAAGATAATTTTATATTTTTAGTTCGAAGATTCATTTCTCTAATTTAAGCGATATTAAATTTTGAAAAATACATTAACCTCAATCTTGAAATTCGATAATCTTAATCATTTCAAAAAGTTACTTGATTTAATCTTTCATTTTATATTTATATAAAATCGAATTTCTTTATTAGATCTAACAGGAAATTTTGTTATGCTTATTGCTACTTGAATAAAATTATTTGACTAATATTAGTACTGAAATTAATGTATTTTATTTTACAATATATTATATTTAAAAAATATTCTAATTTCAGATTTGCCCCCCCCCCATGAAAATGCTATTAATTCCTTAAAAAAACTAAGCGTTTAGAAGTACTTAATCTTGATTTACTGAAATACTAATTCTTTTCTTTTTGATCTTACATATACAAGTCAAATTTTCTTAAAAAGGGAATTAAAATTGATATTTTTTGTACTTATAATTTAATTGTCTGACAAATGTTAAACTTACATGTATTTAATTTTAAATTTAGTTTATTTTAATTATGTATAACTAAGCTATTGTGTAGTATATGTAACACACGGCTCTAAATGTCAGTTGAATAGTAATACACTGTCTGGTACTAAATGATAAACTTGTTCTTTTAAATTATACTATTTATAAATAAAGAGTAGTTTAAATTAATACAATATCAAAATATTTTCTTTGAAAATGACATTTATTTACATAGTTCCCTTATAAACAGATAAAAAAATCTTTAAATTTGAAGAGCGGAAATATAACCAAGACATTTAAATTACTAAGACATCTACTAAAAATTTTTCATTTATGTATAATATGTAATACTTGTAAATTTGAAATGCTTAAATACATATGAAAGAATGAGATCTTATTGAATTCATTATTAACTTCTAAAATAATGCTCAAAATTAATCATTTAAATAATGAATGTAAAAAAAAAAATTATCAAAGAAATTCCTTTAATATCATACTAATTATCACGTATTCGTTTTATCAGTTATAAAACAAATACTAAACAAATTAAATAATTACTTTGAAAAGACAACAAAAATAAATTAATTATTCAATTTTAATTTTTTTTTTGAGATATATTCAGTACAATTGATATCGTAAAAATAAATGTGACATATGGTTATGTTTTCAGCTCTTACTGTTAATAAATTCGGCACATATCATTGAAATTATGCGAATTAAATATGTAGTTAATGTTTACGTTCGCAAGCCGTTTTCAACTAATGAAAGTGCTAGCATTCCAGTGAAACAATTATTTACCTTCTTAAATCTAGACTTGTGCATTTATTTTAATACAATTAAGCGAATAAGAATATGTAAAAAGTAATGTAGATTTCTATTCATTAAATTTTTCCTTCCCTTTTTGAAAATGTTTTATGTGTATTTTTATATTCTCCAGCAGGGTTTCATATACTTAAAAATATTTTAAAATGTATTCTCATGAGCAGAAAAAAATGCAGTTGAATAAAAATTTTAATTATATTTTGCTCTTTTTGTTTCATTCTATGGCATTTAAATAAATGCAATAGTCTAAACGAACGAACATTTGCACTTCATAAAACAGTTTCATAATTAAAATAAAATATTCTAATTTTAATAAAGAGTTCAATGTCCTCATTTTTCATTCATTGTTTATTTATTATAAAAAAGTGATGGTTGTCAAAAAATGTTATCGCGCACATGAAAGAAAGTTTTATTGAATTAAAATATATGTTGAATAATTTCATAGCGTCTAATCTTTGTTTAAATTTTAAATCTGCTTGAAAATTCTAGAATAATTAATTTCATTGTTTCATAATACAGTTGGCTATTAAATTTTGTAATCCATTCATATAAGTTTATTTCATTAGAACGTATATTGTTTTCCTAATGGAAAACACCTATAATTACTTTTTACCTTTTTACTTATTATTGAGTTTGTACATATTTTCTAATATCTCTACATTTCTAAAATATTTATAGATTACATAAAGCATTTATATTGCTATTAGCGGAAAAAAGGGATCAAAAACAGGTTTCTATATACTAAAAACGTATAAGTTATGTATCGTTCACCCTTAATGTGTATTAATCATTATATCACAATTTTCTCTGTATTTTTGAAAATAAATTTAAGAACATTCTTTCTCTATAACTTTGAAAAGATCTTATCTTTTAAGCATTTATATGTCGTATTATAATCTTATTACTATATTTGAGAGATTATCGCATGACTTGTTGACAACTTTCTTCTTTTATAATTTTTTTCCCAGCTATTTTAAAAGCTCTCGCCAACAAAACTGTAAAAGGAGTTAAGGAGCATAACATAAAAAATTAATGTTACTTAACACATTATTCCAATTTATATATATATATATAATAAATTTTCTTCTATTTATATGAATATTGGGATTAATATTTCTTTTGAACGTCACTTACAATTATTGAATTCAATGGTTCAATTGAATTCAATGGTTTTAAATCTTTAATTATTATAACTAATACCTAAATAAATTTATCAGTAATTTTAAATGATAATTTCTTAAAAAATTCAATAAACATAACTGAAATATGCATTATGAAAAATTTTAATCAGTTTTTATAAGTAGAATATCTATTATTTTTCTCTGAACTTGCTGGAGAATAATTGTCCTTTTTCTGAATCTAAGAATTGAATTAAAACTTTTGAATCAAATTTGAGCATTAAGTATCCTTATTTAAATCGGTGAGGTGGTTCTTATTATATTTATCTTCATAAAACTTATCAAGAATTGCACATTGAACATACTCATAGACATTTTTATTGACAAATTATTCTTAACTGGCATTGTATTGCTCCACCAATGCAATTCAAATACGACTTACGAAAATAACTTTATTTAAAACGGAAATAGAGTGCTTTAGTTATATAGATTATAATGTGGCTGACTTACGAAATACAACTCGAGCAAAGAATCGATTCAATAATGCATAAATCTATGGCACGAAATACCATGTTTTTGTATTTTGATCTTCACATAAGGTTACTCGTTTATTGACGTCAGATCAGTCAAAGGTCGATTGCATTGAGACATGTTTTTGCTGTCGAAAACCCAGCTTTTGAAATCCAGGATTAGATTTTTATGGATCGTTATGCACACGCTTAGTGAAAATCCCCTTTGCAACTGGAGGGGATTAGTTTCTCCAGAAAAAGGTTAGTTCGGTTAAAAATACTCCAATGACTTTCTTTTTTTAGTCTTTGCTAGTAGAAATGTGCTTTAAGAGAAATATATCGAGTGATTGTTACTTAAGATTACTTTTGCTGTTTTTTGGAGACTGTGTTATGTTTGGCTTGGAAATCAATCCATGTATTACTTTTGGAACGGAGTGCAGACGAATTTTAAGTTCTTGAACAATATAATTTACGCAAATCTCAAATAGTTGCATGTTTATTTAATAGAATGGAGTGTGTATTTAAACTGACAAATTCGATTGTTTCTTAATATTGTAAAACTTTTTTAACTGAAATGAAATAAGAAATTTAACATTTTGTAAATCTTTTTCATTGTTTCTATTACTAAAGATAAATGTATCTTAGGAAATAGTCGTATTCAAATTTTTGAGAATAATTTATTAGTATTTTCAAATAATTGTATTTTTTAAGAGAGATTACTACCATGATTTTTAAGTGTTGCCGTAATAAAATGCTTAGCTTTTTGAAAGCGTTAGATATTTCATTGATGTAAATTTTAATAAAAATATAAAAATGAAACATTATTAATCTGTTAAATCTGAATTGTTTTAATGACATAATTTTTAGCAGAATATTTTTATCTTCTGGAAATAAGAAGATAAGAAATTGCAAATTTTGAAAAATATCTGCTTATGTATTTGCCGCATTGATTCATTTCTTATTTTTGAAAAATAAATTTAGTAAAATCTTTATTTTATTTTATCACCATAAAAAGTTTGAAATTTTATTTTAATTTGAGGACATTTATTTTGATAAGAGGGGAATTTGTTGCCCGTGTTTTTTAAATTATGATTTAAGACATAAAATGTTTCGAAAATTCTATAAAATTAAGCAGTTTTACATAAATATGAAAATTTATTTCAAACTCATATGTGAAATATATATAATAAAACTATCTTGTCAACCTCAAATAAATCAATTGTAATAAAACAAACAAAATGCTTATTAAGAGCGTATTATGTTGTTTTTTGCTTGCTGTATTTTTCTAGAAGGAATAAATCTCTTTGTTTGATTTTAAAACGCTTTATAACATCACGTGAATCGTTGGCAATAACTCTCAAAAATCTGAAATCTGAGCCTAAATTAAATGTTGATTTCAAAACTTGGGCTGTACTTATATTCCTTCCTGGGTAACAGATCCTGGGCAATTATTTGTTACTGGTGATAAAGTTGCTTGATTTTGGAATTCCGACTCAAAAATTTCCAAAGCAACGTTTTGCGCAGTTACGAGTTACTATTTGTTACTGTTACGAGTGTTTCTCCCTGTAGCAGTGTATATCTTTATTCTGAATTTTTCTTCAATTATAGGCATTACTTACGTTCAACAGTGAATTTAAATCAAGAATGTAAATAAAGTATGTATCCTCCAGAATGATAAAGGACATCTTCTATTTCTTTATGTGTGAAATGCAATTGCAAGAAGCTGTATGGTTCACCCAAGTTCAAACACAGGAACACAAAATACCGCAAGACGTAAATAAAGCACGCTTGAAACCTACGAAGAGAGCTTTTATGACATGTATGACGTTTCCCCCTCCGAAGATAACAGACCTTTGGCTTCTTTAACGAGCAGAAATAATCAGTCAAAAGAAAAGCTGGAAAATAAAGAAAGAGAATATCCGACGGAGGATGAAGAATTACGGTTAAAAAACTCTTTGGGAAGCTAAAAATAACTAATCGCCAGCTGAAACATTAGTTATATATTTACAACAAGGACTGAAGAGTGTCATTCTTCTTTCAACATGACAATATAACTAATGTAACACGTCGTTATTCTTTCCGTGTTATACACACACAACCGGTGATATATGGTAATCCTGAAATTAGGTACCAGAATGCATGGTTTAGCGTCAAAATAATACTAATGATAATAAAACAACCAATTCCCTGAGATAAAATTTCATGAATTGTTTACCCTCGGCAACACATCAATTATTCATCGCACTGTATAACAAATACTTTAGAATAAAGAATTTAGCTTAAGTAAATATTAATGCATTACAATTCACTACTTTCAACTTAATTACTTAATGTTTTGTTATATTCTCTCAGGGAACAATTATAATTAACATTGAAGTAAAATGTCTTTAAGATATATAAGTAAGAGTTATTTATTTAAGGGGCGTATAATCTGCTTACAATTGATACTGAGGTGCTCTAAAACTGTTTTTACAGTTACTCAATTTTGTTATAATTAACTGGAAATCTTTAAATGATCCAACATTTCTATACGTCTCTGTAGTTTTTAATTGATGATACATAAAAAAACTATGAAATTCAGATTTCAATTTAAAGTTTAGTTATCTGGATAAGACTCCGAAAAATCAAAAGTTTTTTATATATTTTACAGCAGTGGATTTTTATTATAAATTGAATACATAATTTAATTTCTTAAACTTTAACAAGTAGTATTTTACCAATGCAAAATTAGACTTTTTAATTTAAAACTAGCTATTACGAACTATAACACATAAAATCACTAAGCTATGAAATGTAACTTTACTCATTCCTGATGTTCAAATTCTAAAGAACTTTGTAGCAATCATCTATATCGTCTCATCATTTAGATAACACAAAGCTCGTTTTACATTTTTAGAGTTTTACATGCATATTTAAAAATCATTAACTTTAAGGACAATCATGCCAAAAGAATTAAAAAAAAACACATTAAAACTTTTAATGAAACTTGAAATTTGGGTAGTAAGCTTGCAAATTTAAAATTACAGCAGCTTTCAGGCGGAAAATCGGAAACAGATCAATCGTCTCATTTTCATGAAATTTTCTAGTCTATAATTTAAATATCTGCATAAATATACCAGCAATTATTTTTATTTGTTTATTTTTTGGAGAAATCAAATAAGGGGGGAAATATATTCGTAATTCTTCATTACCGAAAATTTATGAATCCAATTGTATTTCACGTACATTTTTACGCATCTAGAGAAGTTTTAAGACTTAGAAAATTAAAGTTTTGGAAACGACTTTAAAGCATGAAAAAAACCTAATTAGAGAATAAATATGTGGTGGGAATTTTTTAACACATAAAATACTTTCATTTTATAAGAAACTAACTCTTTCATAATTTAATACGTTCCGTACATTTATATATGTTCTATAATTTGATCATGTTATAAAAGTATACGTATATACAATTTAAAATAGTCTAACTTTAAAAATGCTTCAAGCTCTAAACAGATGACAAAAAACATTGATTCTTTTTTATGGATGCAGACCGCTGTTTTTAAGTTCCTCAACAAACTGAAAAATCAAACTCTTCATCTAGTACGATGATTTAACTTCAAAGAATAACTAGAGATTAGATACGTCATTATAAGTAATTTAGAATAATGGATTTTGCGTTTCATTACGTTATTTCTCATATTTCTCCTTTAGGTATTACGAGAATGTTTCATCTTTAACATCTATCTCTCATTAGTACCTTGAAATTCAAATTAACAGGCAAAATTTGTCAATATTTAAAAAATGCCGATGTCATGTAGAAAGTTTTTTTTGTTGCATTGCTTTTATATGAAGACAGCATTCTTAAAATGAAATCGGATTCATTTAATTAGTGGTTCAATTTGGTCTAAAAACCTCTTTCTCTCTGTATATATATATATATATATATATATGAATAATTAATATTCCGAGATGTAAGTTTTTTTTACTCCTAAATTCTCGATTCAGTTATATTTCTTTGTTTAATGTAAATTACCAGATTCATACCAAAATTTATCAGTACATAAAAAGAAAATCTTATTTATATCATTAAAGAAATATAGATCGAAGAAAAAGTCAATTTAATTCTTTTACAATATTCAAACTTTATATTCTCAGACGTAGTTATAATCAGTCTTAGAAGTGAGAAATTTATACCGAAAATTAGTCAAACTAACTTCGAGAAAATTGTGAAAACAAACATCAAATGAATTTGAAAATTGTAGTGAAATAATGTTATTGTAGTGGTACTTTGTTATGTTTTGAGTAACATTAAGGAAAAATGCTGATCTTTTCAATAATTTTTTATAGTTGAATTTTATGAAATACGCTATGGATAAAATGAGCTGATAAAAAAAAGTACACATACATCAAAATTATCTTCAAAATATGGGTTAAGGATTTTGAAATAAACTGAAACTTTCTTAATAACAATTAGAAAATTAAATTAATAATTGTTTTGACATTGGTAACGCTAAATTTTAAGGCTTTAACTCTAGCATACAGCTACTACACAATTTTTTAAACTCGTAATTTTTTTTTATAAAAAACGAACTATAGATTTATAAACACTTTGAATTTTTAAAATATTTTAGAAGGACAAAAGAAATCGCATTTAAAAAAAAAGAATAATTCTGCAGCATAAAATATCTAAGATACCTTTATTGAAAAAGCGAAACAATCCCTTATATTTCATATTTTTAAGAATGCCATTATGATACGTAAAAGACTAAAATCCGTTTTCATATCTTCTAATTTTACTTATCACTCATACTTGCCTTAATTCATGAATATGCATGGATTGTATAATTTAAATATGATTAGGAATTTGTTTAAAAATGTTGAATAATTCACAACAATTGTTTCATTTTTAAATAACATGTTTTTTTTTTTAATATTTGATTATAGATATGGTTTTTCACTACCTTTCCAAAAATGAACCAATTTCTATGCCAGCATAAGTAATATATTCTCAAAGAATATTCAGATAAGCAATAAGGTTTTCGAAACAGGAAATATAGTATGAGATAGCGTATGCATCGAGAGAAATAGATGTTCGTGGAATCATGATATAAGGGTTTCAGAAAAATGTCAAATTTATATGAAAAATAGGAAATATTAAACATTTCTTTTTACTTTAGGACTATAAGAAGTCTTACTTTTAGGACACGTATTTGGTAAATGTACGTTAAAAAACTTTTTCGTTATTTGCTTACAAAAGAGAATGACTTGAATTTTCGCCTTGAAGTTCAATTTTATATCGACATATAAAATTGAAATTCCAGGCGAAACAAGCTATATGACAATTATTTAATCCAATATATGATTATTTAATATTACATTAGAGTTATTGTATAGTTAATTAGAAAATGTTAATGTACCCCACATTCTATTAATTGTAACAATAAACTAATCTTTGCCACTAACAACAAGTCTTTTAAGTTATATTTCAGGTATGATTTGCTTCCAGTTTTATGATCATTGAAAACATGTTTTCAATAATTTGGTTTCCTTATTCACATAATTTACTGACACTTTTCATACATTTGATAATAAAAATGAGCCAATTATGAGTATCAAGAAAGTAAAACTTTCCAAAAGAAAAAAAATTCAAAAATCTAAAACAGTTGAGTGTTTTAAAATGAATACTTGGTCATTCTCTATTTTTGCAAATAAAAACATTTTGTAGTGCTTCTATTACTGCCACCTTTATGCAGATACTAAATGTCATGGCGATGTTATTATCATGGTGTAAAAGCTGTGTTGAAGATATTGTTAGAGCACATTCTCTTTTCGTCCCGCACAAGCTCTTCTTTTTTGTTTAGCTACCAATTGGAAACAGATGTGTTTATATTCATTTTTATTCTTTAGTTTTAGTAAGGTCTGATCAAGATGTTTCCAGTCACCTTCTTCCTCCGATATAGTCATTAAACCTAGTCTAAAATTCGGAGTGAAAACATGAAGGGATGGTGATCCGCTTACGCCTTTCCCTCGGTTTTTATAAAAAAGCCAAAACCACTAACTAGAAAAATTGTGTTGAAGCAATTGAAGAAACATTTATCAGAAAAATCTTCATTTTTGTTTCCTTTATTTTTTCAAGATATTGCTCATTATCATTTTCACTATTTTGGTTAGAAAATATATCACATGTAAATGTAAGTAGGTAAAAATAAGAAAATAAGAAAACTGAGATTAGTCCACATATTTAAAAAGTAAACCGGAATGATGAAGACTGGTTCAAGCTGAAGTAGTTTTTGAGTCTCCTAAGAAACAATGAAATAAGATATTAAATGCTTATGTTTTCTAGGTTTTTGCTTCTAATTTTTCAAAAGTAACAAGTGGAAATAAAAAATTATTTGAGCTTTTAAAGGATTAATTTAAATGTTAGACAATTATTTTTTTTAAAAAAGACTTAGATTGTTTTGGTTTCAGGCATAATTTATTTTAATTATTGTAATATTAGAACTTCTCTCACACTCTAAAATCTGAATGGCTATGAACTTGATTTGAATTTTTACTGCTCCTTAATAAGCGTATCCTCCAATCCTCAATACGAAGTCAAAGGAAAATTTTAAAAAGATTTGGACGCAAAGGGCATCGGCGATATTATTTCACAACATATTTTTAGTGAAAAGTTGTTTGAAATTCTCCCACATAATAATCGTTCACAAATTTTTAAATACTAATAAAAACAAAGCTTTCTTTCAAATAAATGATACAGTGGTATCTTAAAACTTTTTACATGCCTTTTTCTACGATAGTTTAATTGACAATTCTGATTTTGACAGCAGATCTGTTATTTCAGCATGTCTTTCTGAAAGTTTATTATGTAAAACACGGATGAGAAATTATACTACATAAATTTTTACCAAACATTAAAGGCTAAGTTCAGTATATTATGACTTAAAATATGTAGAATAATTCTTACATACATTACACGGGGTGTTCGAAAATATCTTGCCGAAAAGTAAAGAGTGATAGAGGGAATTAATATCTGAAAAGAATCTTACCGCATTATTTTCGTTTAGGACTTTTTAACTTAAGAGTCAACGGCTAAGTGAATATGAGAAGTATCAATTAAAATGAGTTAAATAAAAAAACATAACATACATTTTAATAAACTAATGACCATCAACACTATTCCATCGTCTATTCAATATTTTTTTCAGTAATACCAATTCACTTTTGGAAATTATCCGATCAGCAATCATTCTCCGTAAAACTTTTAAACACTCCGTTAGTCGTTTGAGGCCCTATACATCGGATGGATATCTGTGACCTCTGAATTCAAGTAACGATTTATATCTTCGAAATTACCAACTGTAAATGATACCTTCTCTCTGTTACAAGATGAGATCAGCAACCTAACACATTTATAGACATATATTCTACGAAAAAAATATTCTGTTTACATTACAGTTTCCCATATATTTTCCACGATTTATGAGTATTTATTTAATGTATAGCTAAAATCGAGAGGGCTATCAGTGATCATTACTTTTATTGGGCAGTATTTTTATTCATATTAGGGAAATAATAAAACCGTGGGTATAAATTCAAAATGGTAATTTAAGATATAATATTTTTTTAGAAAAGAAATTATCTGAAACAGCACTAATAGGGTAAAATGAACAAAAAGGAATTATATTTTTAGTCTTTACGTCCTAAATTGAACCTAAAAAGGTTAAATAATTTCAATGAGAAATTATTGTGTACTAATTACTCTATAGAAAGAATTCACTAATGAGTTAAGCAAATTATAGTCACATAAATCTAACATGTGATGTTTTAAACATAACCAGTTTGAAAGTTTACATTTTTTATGAGTAAAACCATTTATTGAATATTTTTACGATATTAATTGTTACTAGTACCATATGCCAAATTTCATGCTCAAAACTATGATCCTGACTTTTAGATGAGAAATTTACAGAAGAGTTGGAATTGTAGAAAAGAAAAAAATGAGCCTTGTGATAGTAATATGAGTACTCTTCGAGTGTGCAAAAAAGCACTATTCTTGCACCCTTTTTAAATAATGTAACTTGAATATTCAACCAATAATTATCCAGGAAGTTAAAGGAATAAAATAAATGCAATAGCATATTTCTTAATGACGGCCTTCGTTAATGAAGATTTGTTCTAAGCAGAACATATCTTGCGTATGGACACAAGCTTTGGCTTACGTCGCCTCTTCTATAGTTCCATTTTGTTTCAGTATGATCTAGAACAGTGGTAGTCAACCTGGTTTTTACCGCCTACTAGTGAGCGTTCAAGTTTTTATGGTGAGCAGTGAGGATTGTATTGTAGTTTTTTAATCTAGCTTCGTTATAATGTATTGAAGAGAGAATTTCATCAGTTTCTTGAACTACCCTCTGTAAGAGATGATGTAACCAAAGGATATTGACCGATTCTATAGCCTCTTAAAATTAAATTTGACACTGAAAAATGATTTGAATGTATTTTGAAATTAAAGGTACATGACGTTGGATAAAAAGTCCTTTTACTGCAAATTTCGAAGATGCTGATTTACACTTGCCAGATGAACTGTTAGAAATTAGTTATTATTAAGAAAGCAAACATAAATTCGATAGTAGTGGATATGAAAACCTATGGTAAGATAAAACGAAATGCCTGTCATATATCCAAATATGTTGAAAGGGATATTCAGTTTATTTATTTATTTTTTGATACGTTCCCCTATCTCATGTGTAATCAGATTTTAGTACTGTAAATCATATTGTTACCAAAAAAGGAACCACATGAATGTTTCCGAAACAGGAGATCTTCATTTTTTTCCGCACAAACATTGAGTTAGATGTTCAGCATTTAGCTTCACAGTAAAAGCCTCATTGATTATTTAATTAATTAAATATTATTTTTTTAACATTTCGTGTTTATATTTGAACAAAGTATAAATAAAAAGACAGATTTAATTACATTGAGTTGTGTCCGCCAAACTCAGCGATAGTTCGACATAAAATGTTTGGTAAGTAATTATTATTAAATGCTCTAACTTTCTTATAACTCTGATTTATAAATTTTATAAAATACAATTACTTCTCTACTTTATAAATCACTATTACTGTGGAACCGCCTGGCGGTTAGAAAGTTTTACTGATAACAGAGATACAAAAGTGGTCGGTAGGTATAAAAAGAATGACTACCTGTGATCTAGAGGCCATTGAGTGATTTAAATGATCTACAAATCAATTGATTAATAAACGTGGAGCTGTAATTTTTGACAAGAGTCAGAAAGAATCATTCAATTACCATTATTATACTCGTGGGAAATTACTCCTTGGATAACGACGCTTTTGGTTGACGACGATAATCCTGAAACAATTACCATCGTTATCCAAAGTAGCACACTGTATTTCTTTTTCGTTTCTAATTCAAATTTCGAAAAGGAATTTAAAATGTTCTCGCTAAAAGTAGTAAGTTTATAAACAATATAAATTGGAAATGAAAATATAAAGATAAAAAACTACATTCCAATTGATTTTGATATTTTTTGAAAAGCAGTATCTAGGAAATGAAGTTTTCAAATTAAAAGATGAATTAAAATGCAGTTCCAATTGGATACAAATGTAGTCAGTGTATATGTAGGCTTCATCACATTACGTGTAAAGATAAATATGATCAATAAATCACGAAAATTTCAGAAAGGAAAGAAAAATACTTTTATTGTGAAAACTCAGTAATTTTTGCTTCCTTCTTCTTATGACGATCTAATTAAAGAAAAACAGAAATAACTGAGTAAGGAATTCATGATTTAATATTGACAGAAACGAAACCAAATAGAAGAAATATTTTTATTTCTGGCTCGAAATAAGACTATATATGACTAAAAGTTTTTCAAAAGAAGTTTGGTTTGAGCTATTTTATTATTGTAAAGCATGAACAATTGAGTTACAAAGGTTCAACTCAAAAAGAGAAATAATATAATGAATTTTAAAAAAGAATTGAAAATAACAAAGAATTTAATTCAACTGAGAAAATATGTTTAGAATCTTTTCTTGAAGCGTAAATTCTTTTCTATAGTCTTACAAATGTAGAAAAATGTTAGAATTCTTAATACCCATAGTAACAAAATATAGATTGCATATGTATGTGTTCTTTTATTTGAATAAAATATATGAGGCGTGTTTAAAAAACCCGGATAAATTCTATAAAAACCTTTATTTTTTATTTCACAATTTTAACAATATTGCTCTTTCAATACACTCTCCTCCACGATACCTACACCATTCCATGAGAATTTTTTAGTGGTCAAATCGTTGGAAGTTCTTTTTCAGAATGGATGTTCATAATCTGTTTTGTCATTTTGTCTCTTATAGCTTGAACTCTTTCAAATCTGGTTTTTATCAGTTCTAGTTTTATCATGGAGAACAGAGAAAAGTAATCTAAGTTTTATATAGGAAATTAGAGGATGTTATGCTTGGGACAGAGATCTTGTACTTGGCTAAAAACATTGACAGACAATGCAATATGGACTGTTGATGAATAATCCATGACTTGTTTTTCCATTATTCGAGCTAAATTTTCCACAATTCATGCAAAATCAACTAAACTGATTCTTTGTCAACTCCTATGTTATAAGATAATACGCAAATACTCAACCGACGGTTTTCTCGGAGTAAAGCACGGATTCTTTCACAGTACACTTCTTTTAACAAAGAATAAGTTTTTACGGCAGGTATTCAAATTTCACTATAATTTTCCCATCATTGCGCGTTACTCTCTTAAAAGACTTAAAATTTATCTGACGGAATGCTGATGCAAGGTTCGATACGATAGAAGACAACGACCCCACTGAGTGGTCAACATCGAGGCAGAAATGGAAAGAGATTTTATGTGACTGCTCCGTTTCATCGCCATCTTTTGTACGTAGTTTGATCTTGACACTTGCTCTCTGTTCGTCTTCAGATCTATCAGACCAGTTTTATTTTCCTTTTTTTAAAATTTTTTCGCTACATCTCGTATGTAATACAGCATACTTAAGTGTCAATATCTTTACTGAACAGCTCTAGAAATTCTTGGAAATTAATATTTATAAATCAGCTATTTTCCTTTGATTTTCTTACAAGAAATCTGAATTCTTTAATGAGTGGTAAGTTTTATCTTTACTACTCACACTTCAGCCTTACAGTAGAGAAGAGGCTTACACATTTTCTAAGTAAAAGCCAAATACCCTAATTATAATTTGAAAATAAAAAATCTATATAAATATAATTTCAAATGAGGAACAAATTTAAATAAAGGTTTTAAGGATACGATATTCTTACTCTTTGTAATTTGTGATAATTCTTGTTTATAGGGATAATTTAGGTTCACAATTCATAAATTTTTTTTGAAAAATAAAATATCATTTTTGATGTGATGTCTTACTTTTAAAAAACGATAATCGAAGTTAATATATTATTTGAATATCAACTGGCTGAATTAATTTTTTTCCTGCATGAACTCGATGACTCAGAGTAAATAAGCTTTGCTTGTTTTGAAAAGTGGAATGTTGTGTAAAAGAAATTCGTGTTTTTTTATTATGACCTTAACGACAATTTTCACTTTCAGTGTTAGGAAATAACATTTCTAATAATGTTCATTTTTTGTTGTGTTTTTATAATCGTTTGAAAACACAATACAAGTCTTTTTCTCTTTCGAAATATCAAAACATGTTCTTAATACATGTTTTTTGTCTGTTCTGAGTTAAGTACAGACAAAATTATTGACATAAAGCGATAATTTAACTTAAAAAAAATACCATAGTAAAATGTTAGATTTATTTGAAGTTTTCATGAGTTCGTAGCAAAAACAAATTTGAAAGTGCTTAAAAGTCTATGTATTTAAAGAATAGAAGAACATCAAATAATAAATATAAACAAGTGTGAAAAATTATGAATATATGTAAACAATGCATTTCACTGTTAAAATAGAACGAACTTTTTATCTGTAAAGGAGAACATTAATGATTTTAAAATTCATTCTGGAGAATCCATTCATGATTGCAACTCATAAGATGACGTTTTTAATAAATAATGTTAAATGTTAAAGATATTCTTTATCATTTTACATGCAATTGTTTACATTATTCAAGAGAACAATACAATATATACGTATATTTGAAGATAGATTGTACAAGAATCAAATTTATTTTACATAATAATGATGTGCTCATAACATTTTACGTAAATATGGGGAGAGGGAGAAACAGTATTTTTCTATTATAAATAAAGTAGACGAGATTATATTACGTAATAATTAAAAACTCTCATAATTTACTTGTTACTCACTTCGAATTGTTTTTGAAATAAGTATATGATTATAAAGACGCCGATTTTAAATTTCAGGAAATTAGGATTGAAAAGTCATAGCAATTTTGCCATCTCATTGTAATGATGATCAAATTTTCCAATCATTAGTTTTCAAAGAACTGATTTAATAAATAGCATTTAATTTTAATGATTTGTCTGCAATAATATTTTCTTTCTTAATGTTATGAAAACGACCAAATAGTTGGGAATAAATACTGGTTTTGAACATTATATTAATTTCATTAATATCATAGTCATTACAGTCTTTAAAGGCACAAATTGAAATAAAAATTTAAAGAATATCATATTATATGATTAACTGCTTCTATATGTTATTGATTATATACATATGGTATGACGGAAAAAGAAAAAGGAATATAATTTACTTCAAACATAACTACGTAATCAGATTTTAGTAATATCTCCTCTATATCTTACAGCATTTATTCTTGCTCATTTTGCCAGGAAATTCTTCGTATATTACCGAAAATATGTTCGTATATTTTAAGTTTAAAATTTAGTTTCTCATCTTTATTTCAGCTTAAAATTTTTAAGGAAAAAAATATTGCAAGGAATCAAGCAAAATAACAAAACTGATCAGGGAAAAAATATTTACAAAGTGACTACTTAAGCATTTTTAATCTAAACCTAATTGTAATAATTAACGATTTTTATATGTATAATAAAAATTCATTTATCTCTTTTTTCATGCGGTATGTTTCATTATTCATTGCTTTCAATTGTGTGTATGACAAAATATTAACCTATTTGTAAAATAGTATATTAATTGAAAAAAATATATGCGATTTAGTTTCAAAAAATAATCTATTTCTACCTTAAGACTTATTCATGGAACTTTAAATGTCAGTAACACAATTGATAATATTTTATTTTATATCTTTGGTTTAATATAATTCTATACTTATATAAGTTAACTGTTAATAATCACATTATTAGTTAGATAATAAATCAGAGTTAAAAATGGCTTATGATAGTAAAAAATATCAAATTATTTTCTTTCATTGCTAGACATAGAAATAATCGATTTCCTCTTCTTACACTGAATTTATTAAATAAATTTATCAAAAGCTAATCAATTAGGCTCAGAAAGCAAATGAAGTTTCTGAAACAAAGCGTCATTTTTTTTATTTAATTATAAAATTATTGGGAAATCAAAAATATTAACCCCATAATTAGCAAAAACAGCTACGTTCCAAAGTAAGTGTTATTATTTATTATAATACAAGTAAAAGATCCATTTTAAACAAAAGTTTTATGGAATATTTATTGATACCTAATGGAAAACTGCTTTTGAACTTATAATTTGAAATTAAATATTCTTGCGATTGAGTATTCGATTCAAAGTGTATTAATACAAAACAATTGCTTAATTTTAATGACGAGCTATATGTTAAAATATTTATTGATATATAGTTGTTGTTTTCGGAATCATGTGAGGGAAATCGATATATGTTAATAATTAGAATTTAAGCCTAACTCAAACGAAATCCGTGAGCACTATCGTTATCGTTTGATATTAGAAAAACAATTTCAAATTTTGTGAAAAGTTTGGGTACCCTCAAAATATTTCAACATGCGAGAATCATCAAAACCTGGGGAGAACTAAATAATGCGGAAAGAGGA
>BMAW01042269.1:0-21337 GCA_019974015.1 Nephila pilipes | reverse complement strand
CAGCCCATTGCGTAAGAGCAAACCATCGTAGATTCGGGATGAACAATCTCCATCACCCCAATATCTACATTTATAATAATGAAGAATAGGCTTAAGAATAAAACTATGTATACATTTCCGTAGTGTAGGAGTGTAGTTTTGAGGAGAGTGCAGGTCATTTTCAATGTAATTTCCTTTAAATTTTCTGTATATCTTTTGCCACTAATTATTTTACTTAAGCTAGTTTTTTTTTATTAAAATGCAATATAATTTGTTAGTTTGGATCATAAAATTATTTCTTGTGTAAGTCACAAATAGTTGTTAAACACGTTTGAATCTTTTTTTAAAAAATTACTAAAATTAGCTAATTTATGAATTTAGCATCTGAAATTCTGAAAAAAAAAATTACTTGTCTGTAATTATTGATTAACTGAAATTCTAAAATTTATTGTTCCACTTGTCTTGTGTATTTTCATAATATTGTTTTTCGATTTATTCTAATTAATTTTTTTATCCGCTTAAGAAAACCAATTTTATAAATAATTCCTTATCAATCTTTCGAATGAATTCTATAATGTATTTGACATTGTATGCATTACTGAAGAGAGCCACATTTATTACTCATAATATAATATAAAGTAAATTATTTTTAGAAATTTTTCTTAAGAGTCCTACAAAAATAATTTTCAGTATAATAAAATACCATGCCAATGTTTGGGGAAGGCTAAATACAATCTTAATAGAGACAAAGTATCTTAGAAATTGTCTTCCTGAAATAGCGTAAGTTCTATTTAGCTCTATATAATATTTACACGAGCAAAAGTACTTCCTTTGCACTGATTATATATCAGTAAGAAAATATTCTTCAAGAAATATTTCCCCGAAATTCTATCCAAAAGTTTGATTAAATATTAGTAGTAAACTACTTTATATGTGAGTACGTCTCATTAATATTGAAAAAAAATTATTTATTTTGCGCAGAATCTCAGTTAAATATAAATATTTCTTTAAATCCAAGGCTCTAGGAAATCTTTTACTCTCAGAGCATGAAAAGAATGATTAAATAGTTTATTTGCTTCAAAGGCTTCAAGGAAAGAAATTTTTTCCTTAGTGATATTGAAAGTGATAGGTGGTTTTTCTTTTTCATTAAAAAGAATATAACCATTATACCTGATGTTTAACGATTTGCTGAAAATCCAAATCACTGCTAACATGAAAGATGTCTTTGGCATATCTTTTGATAGTTAACCTAAAGAACATTTTTCAAAGAAATTAAGCTGTAACGTATATATATATATATATATATATATATATATATATATGAATGTATATATGTATGTATTACTTTACAGAATAGTATAAGTAACGAAAAATATAAGAAAAAGTAGCAAATGAAGGAGAAAAATTGGTAAAAAAAAAGAGAATTGGGCTTTTCGGAATCGAGAAAATGGACAAGATCTTTTAAAGATGGATTGGTGGGGAGTATAGAAAGACAGGTCAGGAATTGAACTGCATAAAATCCATCACTAGAACTGAAAGTCTCAAAATGAAAAAGCATCATTTTGCCACTCATTTTCAATTCAGTAGATTAGAGCAAGAAAGATATTCCATGCTGAGAATGTTATTATGTAATTTTAAGAATTGGAAACAAATATGGGAAGCAGAAATATTATGTGCCCAGCGGATTCATTTTGATTCATTTCTTTGTAAATGTGCAGAATTCATACAGACTCTTACAAAAATATTGTTCTGAGAACTTTATCAATATTTTGTTCTAAGAAATTCATCATTTTTTTTTCCATGATATGTTTTTACAACTCTTAACCCAAGAAGAAGATTTTATAAGTCATAAATCAGATTCACAATCAGTAATTATTAACTTGTAAATGAATTCTCAGATTACATTTATAAGCTTTAGTTTAAGATATATATAGAACATATAACTACATAACATGGACAAATTATGTAAATGACAGTTACTTTAAAATTTAACTTTAACACTAAATTTAAAATTTTCCCCAACATGTGGTTGCAACAGAATTACTCTTTTTTTCCATTCTAATTGGTTTGCTTTGTTAACAACTCAGAAAGTAATCTTAAATCTAAGTCCTGAAAGATACAGCTCTCTTCAATTATTGGAAATTAACAAAAATTTAGGAATATAAAATTAGCGTCTCGGCAAGGAGTATATTCGAAATAACACAATGGAATAATTTAAATTGACATAAAAACAGAGCAAACATTGATCTACATTTGTATGTTGAATCTATATTAATACTCCTTCAGGCATTCAGGTTACTTTACAAGTTTATTTCTTTCTTTGCGTATGCATTGTATGATAAAACACCTGGAATAGGATTTGAGAAAAGATGATCAAACATAACATGAATCAAGAGTAATTTAACAATAATTAAAATTCTCAGTTAGGAATATTTATGTTTATGGAAACTTAAATAAATTTTTGCTAGGTTTTTCATCTGAGTTTTTTAGAAATAAACCGTCAATATATGGTTACATTATTCATCTATATTTTTAAAATTAAAAACAAATTCATTGAGGAATGGTCATGTATGCTCCTGCTTCAAAATACACTTTTCTGAAAGTTTCTTAAATGTATCAAATTTCTTGTCTTTTTAGTTCTTAAGGTGCACTGATATCAACTTTTATACAAATGTAAAATAATATTGAAAAAAGTAAACAATTATGTAATAAATGAATTAATGTCAATATAATTTAAATTAATTTTATTAAATTAATTAATTAAAGGCAACCAAATATGAAAAACATAAGAAAATTTGTTATTCTTCTAAAAGCATATTTATTACCTTATAAATAAATCAATGAATTACCTAAAATTATTATTGAGGATTGTTATCTTAAGAAAGGTACATTCAACCAGAAAAAATTTGAATCTTAACTAACCGTTCAGTGTTTTCAGATTTCTCTTGAACGTCAATCGTTAATACTTGAAAAATTTGAAGTTGTATAAATTTAATTCAAAATGCTTTTATAAATTTTGAATCATAACAATGATTCGAATTCTAATAAAAACTTCATTTTCCAATTTGGAGCATTCTCGTATTTTTAAGTATATTTAAGTAGCATTCAATTACTTTTATGTTAATATTTTATCCAAGGTAGCATATGTGAATATATTTAGTCAATGTAAAATCTATTCCAGAACAAATAAAAGTTAAAAGATTGTCAGCGTAATTTAATTCTTGTTTTCAATTAAAATCAATATGTAAATAGTTTTTCAAAACCGTAACTGAGTACATGTACAAATAGTTTTCACACATTTATTGCACATGTTATTGCAACAGAATCAACATTAGTGTAAAATAATAAAGTGAAATATAATTATTTCTATATGAATTCAAACAAATATAGCTTCGACTACACTTTGAAATGGTAAAAACAATAGAATAATTTTATCATGGTTTACTTTCAATTTCTAACTTAAAAATAAAATATATACGATATTCAGTGTAAAGACTTTCATGAAATATATAACTGCATTTGAAATAATGTAAATTTTTATTTGCTCTCAAATATTTTTAAGTATCACTTTGCATATGAAAGAAAATGATAAACATTTCAAATATTGAAATTTGTTAAGCTTCTTACTTTCCAAATAAGTCTAATTATTCATTTCCGTTCTTTCTTTCATGGTAGCTAGTATGTGTTTTAATTTTGGCATCTCAGTTTCCAGATAATACACAACTAGTTAAAATACTTAACTTTATAACTTTTTCAGTCCTTTTGAATTGAATTTTTTTAATAAACAAATAAATAAGAATTACATTTTATCTGATTGCGTCTAATCGATCTATATAACACTATTAGGCATATAAATTTAAATAAAAACCAGTTTAGTATTTTTTATTGTTCTACATTTCAAGTAATACTTAACAGCCACCACGTGATGGAGATATATTTTCCTCAGTATTTAGTTCCAACCCTATATGGCATTTGTTTAATTTATGCGAAAAAAAACATTAAGTCACTTTTTCTCCCTTGTAGTTTGCTGGTTGGTTAGTTGATTGGTTTTATTAGCGTTGCACTAGAAGCAATACGAAGGCTATTGGAGACGGACCTTATAATTTTGAACCTCGTTCAGATGACTAGGAAGACACCTGAGGCTGGCACCCCCTCTCTTAACTTCCACACCACGCCAACGTGAACCTTAAGTAAGCACTATAAAGGTAAGGTTTCAAATTTAAAAGAAAAAAAAAATGATACGTCTTGTGATTTCAGGAAAATTTAGATGGATTAGATACTACTGATAAATTACATGTCACATATATATGTACAAAATTAAAAATTGGAATAGATAAATGTGTTTTATCTATAGTATAACAGAACTAGCTGCAACAAATGTGTTTTTATTTTTACGGGTGCAAACCTTCCTTTCAATCAAATTAAGCTGTTCAGTGGAGGCCCTTTGCTAAAGGAACTAGAAAAACAACTGACTTAACTCACCAAAAATATCACAATAAGAAAAACTTCTCACGTTGACTATAAAGAAGAAATTTGTAATTACGTGAAGGAGTACGTGAACACCCAGAAAATAACCAAATTACACAAAAGAGAAAGGTACAAAGATTGTGGTCCAAAGAGAAAATAGCAAACATAAATGAGATTTTTCATGTTTTGTCTTTCTTATCGAGAACCTGTAAATGTGTACTGTAAATCATGCTTTTGATAAAGAAGTATATATAATAATGTATGCAAAGCATATAAATATATAATTACATTTTTTTTTACTTCTTAAGCTTTCAAATACTTGATACCAATTTTACAAATATTAGAAAGAAAAGAAAAACGTTTGAATGAGGTGTTTATATAAGATACAAAATGTCTTCTACATATTAATAAACATAAAAGTAAATGAAATAAAGCTGTATAAAATAACCTGTTACATGGCATAGAATAAATATAAGCCAAATAATATCAACCCATACAAGATAAATGTAACTTTTTTGTAATAGTGTAGAAATGTTAATTAATAAATACCTTAAAAAAAAATTTAGTGTTCATGTATATTCATTTCCCTCATATACCTATACAAGCAAAAAAGAATACATTTTCTTTTCTCGAACTGAATTGTAAATCAAGATATTAAGTAATAATCCCAAAGAAATATAAAAAAATTCTTGACATAGTTGTAAAAAAATGCTTTCTGAATTATAAATAAGACTTAATATTGCAATTGTTACTCCTGATTTCTCAGTAATTTGTGATTACTGTCAAATTATTTTACATTATGCCTTACGGAACCTATGCTCACCTTTTCAGAGATGCAGTGGGTTCTGATTTCACTTTTATGCAGGGAAATGATCCTCCACATAGGGCTTATCTTTTCGACAACTTTCAAGAATGTGAGGATATTCAACGGAAGATTGGCATGTCAGAAGTCTAGATCTTGTCAACATAGAGCATATCTGGGAAGTTCTTCAGAGGGGAGTTGCATCCTGCTTTCTACTCCCCAGAACCATCCAAGATCCTAAAACAGTGTTGCAGAAGGAGAGGAATAGAATATTGCTAGAACTCAATAAATGTGTGTGTCTCGTTTTCAGCATAAATTCATTTTGTAAAAGTTTTATAAATGTAGAAGCGAGTTTATCTCCATGTTAGCCCACTTATTGTTAAAAATTGAAACCTCTGTTTTAGATATTCCTACTCTAATGAGCAGTGCACACGATCATATTATGTGTAACATAATTATTACACAGTATTTTGCGCATTATACTAACCTACGCACATACCTGGTTTCACTAAAATCAATCATTTTGGACATAATAAACTGCAACTAAAAATTATCTAAATGTTGAACATGAATGTATATTCAGAATATCTCTTTAGAAAAAAATGAAATGAATGATAGATTATTCATGTAAAAATATATATTAATGGTTAATAAAGAAAATATAATCATGTGATTACATAATAGGGATGCTTTATTATTAATTTATCTTCCTTTAAATCTTTGACTTACTGTAACTCTTGGAATTAAAAACACAAGTCTGTACAGTTATTTCTTTTACGGTATTTTATATATTCTTTTGTCTTTCTTTTTTCTGAAATAGTTTAAACTTGTTTTAAATACGAAACCAAATTAATTCTCAGAGCCGGATAGTCATGTAACTATTTATAATATATATATATTATACTAATAACTATAATTATAGAATTAATTTGTCTCTTGAAATCTGTTTGCTATTTTGTGGATAAAATTTATAAATTTAATTTTTTTTTAAAAATCTCTTTATTCATCCCAAACTATTTTTTCATAATTTTATTGTAAAAATTTGTTGAATCAAATGTGTTCTGATTGCAAATTTGTAAGAAAATAATGTAGCTGATATTATAAATATTCCAATATTTTAAAGCAGATACAAAAAACGGAACTTGTATCCGAAAATATTATTTTTTCTTTGCTTTCAACAATTATTTTTTGATTCTCTATACCTCATTTGTTTGAAGATTTTAATTGAAGTTTTTTTTAACAATTTTATTATAAATGTTATTGAAAGAAAGTTTCTGTAGATGACATATTCTTTTATTTTGACGAGTATTAAATTATTATTTCAGAAATAATTGAAACTTAGCAAATATTCAATAGTAAAAGGTTTTTTTTCTCTCTATGCAGCGACATGTTTTTAATTAAATTTTGTTGAATTTCAGGATACATCTATCATTTGCAGAATCATGAACCTTGTTATACAAAAATATCATATAAAATAATTATCAATTTTGAATGGGATCATCAGTGTTAAATTTCTTTTTATTAACTATCCCATTTTTAGATAGTAGACAGCGAATAGTCTGAATCAGGTGGTTTTATTTCGTATGAATCAGTGGAAGTGACTAATAGAAAACCTTATTTTGAAGCAAAGAAACGTCTTTAGAATTTGATTTTTTAATAAAGTATGTTTTATTTCTCAATTTTATATGTTTTCTTTCCCTCTTTGTTCCCCTCTCTCATATTTATTATTAATTTATTTTCATTTAAATGCTTTTTAACGTACAATTTTTTCCTTTGTATTTTTACTCTAGAATAGATATGTTTATAGTGGGAAATGTTTATATCAACTAGTTGAATCTTATGTAAAATGTTTTATGTTTTGTTCTTCATTTAAAATATTTTCATATAATTTTTATATGAAGATATATCAGGGATCTCCAAACTACGGCCCGCAAGCACGACGCTTACGTCAAATTACATTTGTACCGAATTAAAATAGAGGAGAGCAATAGTGTATTATGTTTACCAACCCATCACTACTTTGCTAAACCTTATTCGCTACTTTTTCTAATTTTGTTCACAGTCAATTAAATGATATAACACCATCTAGTGGCAGAGTTTTTAAATGGTTTGCTGCTTGTTCAAAACCTGATTAATTTGATCACAGTTTGTCAATTGCCGTTGATTGCTACGATGAAAATGTGTTGGTGTCAGTTAGCGTTTAATTACGAAACATGTTGTACTATGTTTCTTTAGTGATAATTTCCTTCATGCAATTACTAACCAGTGTCTATGAAGTATTGAGAATGACGTTAGTTTAAAGAAAAATTTCCAATATTTGAAGAGGAAATATTAAAAGCAACATTATCTTTACCATAAATGGATATATTTGCTGACTATTTTCAGGAAAGTTTAAATTAAGAAATCATAAGAATTTTTAAAAATTATTTCGGGTTATTTGCAGCTATAAGTGCGATGAAATTAGTTCATTTAATCAGGTTTCTTTGAGTGATATTGCGTGCAGGATGCTTTCAGTTTCCCTTTTTATTCCTGTTGAATTCACTTTATTTTAGTGCACAATAGCCGAGAAGAGGAAAATTCAATTAGACCACAGGGGTCTGCAATTTAAAAAAAAAATGGAGTTGGAAAAACTTTTGCATCAAATTCGGCGGAAAAGCATTGTGTGTGATTTGCAACGAAACATTGATAGTGATGAAATAATACAACCTGCGCCGTCATCATCGAAGTAAACAACAGGAGAAAAATGCAGGACTGGAAGTTAAAATCCATGCTCAGAGGACATTTTTCAATAAACCCTCAAATGAAAATTAATCCTTAACTAAGGCCAATTATAAATTTGCGTTCGCCCTGGCTAAAAGTGGCAAACCGTTTACAAATGGTTAAGTATTGAAAGAATGTTTGTTGGAGGTGGCTAAGGAACTTTGCCATGAAAAGTCGAAGCAATTGAAAAATTTAACTTTGTGGGCTAATACCATTGCCCGCCGTGTTGCAGATATAGCTTAAAACATTGTGACTCAAATAGCTAAAAATGCAAACAAATTTCAGCATTTTTCAATTACAATGGATGAATTGTTCTATAGTTTTTTCACCTCTCAACTGCTTCTGTTCATTAGTGTAGTGGATGAAGGTATGAACATAACAAATGAGCTGGGTTTCTTACATAGCATGTATGGCACTGTTACTGGAGAGGATTTATTCAATGAATTGAAAAAAAAATTGCTGATTATAACTTGAGCTGAAATGACTTCAGTTGCCTGACTGTAGCTTTGTGTGCTAAATATGTGGACATTAGTCATGTACCGAATCCGGTGGTGAAGATGGTGAATTTAATAAGGTTGCATGGGCTCAGCCATAGACAATTCAGAGACAACTTGAAAGATAAAGACAAGCAATTGCAAGATTTACCATATTACACAGCAATAAGATGGTTAAGTAGTAAGAAAGTTATGAATAGAATATTTGAATTAAGATAAGAAAAGTGTAATTTCCTGGAAAATAAAGATACGGCACAGCTGTTTGATAAAGACAGGGTTTAGAAATTAGCCTTTCCGGCAGATATAACTAGTCATTTAAATTTTCTGAATCTAAAACTACAATTAGAGAAAAACCTAGTTTCTGAACTATTATCTTGTATTTAGATCTAGTATCTGGATTTTTTTTTACACTTTCCAAATTATCTCAATACTGGCATTAAAGTTTTCTGTAGTTTTATTTAAAAAAGTATGAAAACTTCAAATTTGAATACATTCTTACTAGATAATATTGATCAATACGGTACTTAAAAATCATACGTGCAGTGCAATATTCATTTTCGTAATTATATAATGATCTCTAATAAATATGCCGTTATAACTTTTTATAAGCCTTAAGAATTATATCAAAAATATGAAAAGTAAATAAAAAAAACAAATATAGGAATAATACATTGTATAAGTTTCAATTTCTGCTTAGTTGCATAGGTAAAATACATAAGTTTAAAAATGATGTTTTTGGGCATACATGGATAACTGTTAAGATTTCAGAGATATTATGATTAAAATCACTTTTAGAAGGCTTACAGTAATTTAATGTATTAAAAACATTTTAATAACACAACAAATCTACTCACGTAAAGAACACAAATTAATAGTTTTTAAAAAGCTTTCAAAAGAAAATTATTGTTCTAAAAGTAGAACCAGTCTCAAACAAATTATTGCTCAACTTAATGTTCACACAGGATGTTAAAAATTATCAAATAAATGTATTCCATTAATTCTTTTATTTATTTGAATTTTTAAATTTTGTTATGTATGGATAAACTTACCCTTGTCTTATTAAAAATTTATTATCAAACAAGCAAACAAAATGTACGTTTTTTAAAAAAAATTAATATCTGCTACCAGCATTACTGAAATTCCTTTTATTTTCGTTTGAAAATTCTGTCATTTATATTCCAAAACCATTAAAATTACATATATTTTGATAGACTTATATCATATTCAAAAAAGGAAATAAAATATTTGCTGTATATCCTAGAAATTATCTCCATTGTTTTGTACGGTATCTTTTTTACTCATACTAAAAGTTATTTAAACTACCACTGCATCATATATAATCCATTACATTTAAAAAGAAACATGTATGTAAGGAAACACAGAAATATGTATTTTTCTCACTTCTTTCTATAAATGTATTTGATATTGTTAAGTAGAGTTTAGGTATAAAATATTTTTTTAAAAATCTGTTATTTTATATACTATATGTTGATAGAAAAAATGTATTTAAAAGTAGATTTTTTAGTAATGATATGCATAGTACAAATATTGCATAAACTATTAATTATTAATCTTTTTTTTCATCAAAATTTTATTATTTTTTATCATGAAGATTTATCAAACATTAAATTTAAAAAACGCATTGAAAGAATACAATATATATATATATATATTGATAAATACGAATTTTAAATACATTTCGTTAAGTTTTAAAAGATAATATATTCTATTTCTCAACTAAATATGATTTTCTAATTTTGTCTAATTCTTCCAATATCGATGCCAAAATTATCATTTAGTTCCTACATTACGTATTGTAAAGTATTACAATGAAATAATTTCTTAACGTTTTCATACTAGAATGTAAGGTGTCTAATAAAGGGATAACTGTCCATAAGGATAGTTATTCCTTTATTTCAACTTCATATAAATCAAGTCTTTCTTTTCAGTGAAATAATACTGGTCTCATGAAGTTGCATTGATGTATTTATTGCTTTAACTTACGTGTATCCTATTTTCGTAACAGTTTTTACTTATGTAGTGAGAGAACTTTGTTTTTTGAACAAATTTTATTTCTTTTAGGAAATCATAATATAAATTACATAGAAATGTGTTTTCTACGTAAATTGAAATTGTGCTATTTCAATAACAGAAATTCAATGAAAATTTCATCTAAAATTTCTAGCTATAAGAAGAAAAAAGACAAAATAATCTATGCGTGCTAAACCGAAAAACTAAATATCTTGGTTTTATTGAATAGCATAAAACAATCTTTAGAATCGATAGAAAGATGTTAAAATTAAACTCAATAAAAAATAAAACGTTATAAAAATGAACTATCGCATTTTTTTTCATTTCTTATACTCTTCGCTGAAAGAAAATATTTTTTCAGAAGTCTCAAATAATGAATCTTAATTAAAAACTTTTGTAAGAAAAATTTAAGTTTCAGCCTGAGTGAAAAAACTGTTTTAATAACAGAGCGTTTGTATCCTGCATTATTCAACCACAACATTTTCTAGTCTCATTACACTTTATTGAAATTATCGTTTTAAAAAAGACTAGTGTGGCTAATTACACAAATCCACAGAAAGTTTGAAGTGAATTGAAATAAAAACTTTTCTAAAAATGTCTAAGGAAATTTCTAAAGGTGAAACAACAATTTTTTCCGAAAGTTTTACTTTTATTTTGTTACTGATTTTTCAGCACTATTTTCTTAAACTTCATTTATTGGAATAGAAAAAAACATAGAAAATAGTACTAGGGTTATTGAATAATTATACTTATAATACTTCATTCAATCTTGCTTATCTAATATATACTGTTTTTCTGAATGTATAATACAATTAAACAAAATTCATCTTTTTTAATAACTTATATTCTCGCAAATATAAATTTTTATTTAATTAATATTTCTTTCATTTAAAATATATTCGTTAACTACTATGCATATATTAATTTAGCGGAGTATATATTAATGATAGACTATCGTAGCTTCTTTATTATAATAGATACTAATTTATATAAGTGACTTTCTTAATATATATATTTTTGTGAAAATTTTGAACAATTTCAATACAATGTGTTCTAGACTTCTTTTTTATGAAATTGATTTCTACAGGTATCTCGTAAATAGATAACATTCCTGTTCTATGTTATTACTCTTTTTAAGTTAAGGCAATCAATAGATAAAAACTTGTATTTGTTAAAAACTAATCCTTAAAGTAAGGTGACCTGACGTCCTGCTTTTAGCGGACAATCCCGATTTTTAGAAAGAATGCACGACAAGCTAGGAAATGGAGAGAGAACCTGAAAGGAATATACAATTTTCGGCTTCCATGTAGCTATTTCACATGGAAATAAGCTTTATATTATTTTTGTAAATTTTATTTTGTTGAACTTTAAGAATAAAAATAATTATTGAGAACTGCTTATCAGGAACTGTCTATCAAAGTTCGTCTTGATCAGTTGCTAGAATACGACCACCATTGTTTGGACTTAATGAACAGTCGCATTTTTCGACATTGGCAGCAACGAAAACATTTTGTAGCTGTAAAATTAAGAGAGAATGTCCCGCTTTGTACACATACATAGATTTTATTCTTATGGCGACATGTTCCGCTAGCGATCTAGCATTATTTGGAATATTATTGCAAGGGAATTACATCTTATACAAAAGTTGGAAACGGAGGGGAATTTTAGAGAGGAGAAGGGCCAAGATGTAAGGAGTTTGTTGGCTGTCCACGAAGTAACGCCTTCGCATATTGAGTTTTGTAACTATCTCTCATACGATACATATCGAACTGCGTGCTAGAGCTAGTTAAACAAGTGATGTCGACAAATCAGCTATTCAGATGATGTAGGTAAGTAATTTATTTAGATATTAAAGTTGGTATTTTTTAGGTACCAAATTTTTAATCAAACCCCCCCCCCCCCTCGTCAATGGTGTCCCGCTTTTCAAATGTTGAAATTTGTTTACCTTACCTTAAAGGGAAGTTAATAGACTTGCATAAACAAAAATGTTCGTTTTGACTTTGTCACAAAATGTCATATTGAGAGTTAAAATACTATTAGGTTAGCTTCAGTTTTTTCTCTTTAACTAATTATAATATCTACGCCAATCAGCTAAATCGAAAGATTTAAATGTTACATCTTGGGATAAAGAATTTTAATAAGGAGAAACATTTACAAAAATCTGAACAAAACAAAGAATTTAAAAATGAATAAAGCCTTTTCACTTTGCATGGAGGATTTGTTTTCAACTTATAGCAAAGCAATAAATAGTATTAAAATGTAAAAAATATACATCTGTGTAAAAAAAAGAGACAGATTTGACTTTTTATTGTATGATTCATTTTATACGACACCGGAATTGCCTTTCTTGTTCAACAAAATCATAATGCCTTAAATATAATTATAACTAAAACTCGAATGTAATTTAAACTTTTTGATGCATATATTCTATTTGATGTCTTTTTTACTATATTAGAAAAACTTATATGAAAACTATACCTGTATTTATTTAAGTTGCAGTGATTAATCTCAGTAATATAAATTACGTTTCTTGTTTTACAAATGAGATCCTTTACTAAATTTCAATTACTTCGGAAACGTCAATTTATAAAATGTTGATTTTACCAATCTCTTATATAAACGATCTCAGTTTGAATAAATTCTTAGAATTTATTGCTTTTTAAAAGGAATTTTAATAGGTGTAAATAAAGAATGGATATACTGGAACACCTATTTTCCTCTCTGTTCCTTCTTTGAGAAAAATAAATTTATGTCCTTAAACCCGATAAAATATTTGTAGATTAAAGTTAATAATAACATTTTGAATATAAATAATACCTACTGATACATAAACACACATTTAATAGAAAATAAAGTACAAATAATAATAAAGAAGTTTTAGGAATGTAAAAACAAATACCCTCATGAACTTCATTATTTTTTCCAAATTCATTTTTTCTGGTAATTTTGTCTAAGATCGAGCATTTCTACATTAGCTTTAGCACTCGATGTGTTTTAATAACTTCTGGCACAAATTAGAAATATCATATGATCAATTTTAAAAAAAAATTACTGTTTTTTGAAAAAGAATTGCCTTTTTCTATTCATAATGATAAATTTCTTGTTTCAAAATTCCTGGAAAAATAGTTGTGCGATGAAAAAAATATGTTTTGTATGAAAAAAAATAAAAATAAGATTCAACAATCAACGAATAAAAATTACGTAAGAAACACAAAAAAAATTGTTGTAAAAGCAAATAATAAAATTATTTTTCTCAATTTGATCAGAAAATAATTTATTTAAGAATAAAGTTTAAAAATGAAAGTGGAAGAAGAAACGTTGATAAACACTCATTCTTGAGTTTTTTGCGTATAATTTAGAGGTGGAAAGCTTGGCTGTAAAAAAAAATGCAAAAAATGAGCCTTGAAAAGTTTTATTATGTGTTTTAGATATCATTAAAATAAATTGGAGATTTATAGAGACATGATCAATGCTGAAAAGAGATAGGAATAAATATTGTTGTTTAAACAGTCTGTGTCTCATTAAAACTTGGTAGACTGTGTAATAAACAGTGCTCTAAAAACTCACTATCGAATAAGCTAACTTTTAATTTTTTTTTTGTCTCGGAAAACATTACGCATAAAAAAATGTGCTGATTTTAGCTTAAAACCAAATTAGGAATGCATAGCCGTATAGAATAACTACTTTGACAAAATGAGAAATAAGAAATTCTGTTAAATTCTAAAACCAGGATGATTCATTTTATAAATTAATCTTGAGTTTAAAGAATGAAGTATTAGGTGCAGTCTAGATTTAGTAATTTCAATGTCGATAAATATTTTAATCTATCAAACTACCTTTGGGTAACGCTGATAAATTTCCTACAGAAAATTAATGCACAAATCATTTTTTCTCTGTCCTATTACGATTCGTCAATTTAAAGATGTAGACTTTTTTAAATCCGTATCAGGGAACGTGCGGACTCACAGATCGCTCAACATGTTCCACACATTACTCCTATTATATGCTCAGTACAAAAGAACTGATTCTTCTTCTGTCTTCCCGTTACATGACCTTGAACATTACCCCTATTATCACAATGTTTTGGCACGTACATCCGGTTGAATTCCATCGGAATTCTTCAGGAGCGGTCTATGATACAGCTCCAACCTTTCAGACTTTCAATTTTCAGCATTTCAGCATTAGTTTAAAGGGCTCTGAAGTTTGGTCTGAAGGGATATACTCATCCGTCTGATCTGCGTTACACGGAACAACTGCAAAAGAATCTAGATGAAGTTAGATGTGATTTTAGTAAAGATGACTTAGATGGTTAGTTTGAGAAATTTCCCACTTCAGAGAAGCAGAAGTTTTTTTCCAGATGACAGTAATTTCTCTGAACCAAAAGTAGCAAGTAATTCAGTGAAATACTATTATGGGAAAAATAGATTCAAATTGTCGTCAGTAAAGCCCAATAGAAATTTAAGAACTCGAGCTCATAACATAGTAAAATTTCTTAGGTTTAAGGCAAAAATGAGGATTCCAGTCGAAATATATATGGAAACATATTTTTACTGTTGAAATTTTATGCATAAAAAATAGATACATTTTGCTTACAACTACAGCATACAATAATTAAGAATACAAAAATAATTTGAGAATTTGCGCAGGATGATAAGAATAATTTAAGGAACATAAGTGGAGTAGTCAGAAGAAACAAATTTAAAATCAAGGAAAAACATCCTTTGTGGTCCCCAGGCATGAACAGAAAATCAACATGTTTATATTTATCAAACCATAACTCTATTTGCTTTAATACACGTAAAAATAATGCAATGAATACGTTAAAATAAGAAAATTACTAAATTGTTTGCTTGCAGGGAAATCTTGAAATACTGATAGTTCAGCAATGACAAATTTTGCTGTATTTTGCTGTATTGAATTTTCTCCTAATAAAATTTGTTTTAAAAGTTTATTAAATAAAACATAATAATTAATATATATGATTTATTTTTTATTGTTATTTTAATATATTTTCCTGGAAATTATGATTTTCATATTTTGCAAAATTATGTCAGATAATAGCAAAATCTAAATATCTGACAAAATTTTCTTGACAAAGTTTTATTTTACTTCAAATACATAAATATATTTTTTTCTGATAGATGAAAGTTCAAAGCGTATCTAAGTGAAATAGCTGGATTTCATTTAAGTGAATTTTTAAAAAAATTATAAAAATGCATGGTTCTGAGACCAAATATCCCCTATTTTATCCCACATTTTCAACTTCCCTGTTACAGGTTTAAAATGCAGGATTTTGTTATTTGCAGGTGATTTTTTAATTAAAATATTTATACGAATGCTAAGGTTGCTTATAGATTAAAATTTTAATTTCAAAGCAAATGGAATTTTTGGTTTGCAAGGAAGCATTTACGTTTGGTTAAGAAGAAAAAAAATGAAAAGTAATTTTATTTGGGATTAGCATTTTAGGGGTATGGATGTGTGTACACCCCATTATATGATATGTTAGCAGGATTGTCTTATTTGTAAAGAGCAAGTTAAGACCTATTTTAACAGTCACTAAAATTATTGCTATGATCTTCAGCTCCCACTTGACATTTTTCACTTTAAACATATTTTGAAAGTAACAAGTATGAGTCTCTCTCTACCATATTAATTGATAGGTTTTGATATTATGCATATTTTAATCCTTCATATATTTAGAAAAGAAAAATGAATGCTTACCTCTTAACTACTTAAGTCAGTAATTTTCAAGCTACCAAATAAAATAATCAATTAAAATTGATTAGTGGAATTAAGTGATAAAATCAAAGTTAGTTTTTAATATCAAATATCAAATCTAAAATAATTTGCATCCATGAATTTAAAATATCTAGATATTTTTTCTACATCAGTCGAAAAATGTATTAGTAATGACAGAATTTGATTTTTTTTTTCAAATCCAATCTCGTTAAATTAAACATTCCCTTTCCTAATTATATTTAGATTAAATGATAAGTTAATAAAAACATTTTAATGTTACTTTTTTTAAAAAAAAGATAACATATTTTGTTTTCTATATTCTTCTAGCTTACGGATAAAAACATATGAAATTATTCATAAAACTATTAGTTTTTATTTAACTCATACTAAAAATATCTATGCACACACACACAATATATATATATATATATATATATATATATAAATATGTGTGTGTTTCAACCTCAAGAAAATGTATCTGTGTTACTTTCAAAGACTTAATCAATATCTAACATTCATTTATCAAGTTCAAGTGAATAGATTATTAATGATGTAATATCTCTTGAACTAAATAAAAGTAAAAAAAAGAAGGAAAAAAAATCACAAATCTCTCTCTATATATATATAAGCGAAATACCACTGACTGACTCATCACGAAATTTCTAAGACTATATAACCGATTGACTTGAAATTTTTTGCACAGTAAATCATTTTCCAATGTAGACGCTCACTAAGAACGGATTTTAAGGAAGTCTTATCCAAAATATAATTTTCATCCGTTAATCTACTCTTATCCGTCGATTATGTAATTTTGGCGACTTTATCACCAAAAATGATATGACCGACTCCAAACGGAGTATATTTTTTAAATGTATATTGTGTATTATCACCAATTAGGTTTACTAGGTGATATTTGCCCATGAGAAATGGAAAAATACCAAATAATTTAATATTGAAGCGCTGATGGATGATTGGCAAGATTTTGGCGAAGGACCTCTTTATGTGAAATTCCGTGCATGTCGAAAATAGAAAACGTACATGTTTAGCAATAGAAATAAATAAGTTGGGAATCCCATGGTTGGTGAAAGTGTAGTTTAGTTCCAAAACTTAGCGGGATTTTGAAAAATACTAAAATGCCGACTTTTTACGGAGTAGCATGCACGCAAGACAATCTTCGTTTACTGGAGAACCTCTTTAAATGCATGAACGAACTCAAGACGCTATGACATATGTAAGACATTTTGGACGTCCCGACTTGCGCGACTTTTTTTTTTTTGGATTGCAGTCACTTGCAATCCTAAATAGTCAGAAATCAAAGATCTCTTGAGGCAGGGACAGCAATTTATGATAGACACTATGTCATTGCGAGGGTATTTGATTTGAAAGTTAAGTACATGATGAATTTTTTGACAAATGGTTGTATCTTTGGCAATACTAGGTGCAACATGTATATGGTGGAATAAATTTTATCCATATTATATATATATATATATATGGGGTGACTTTTTACTTTTTTTTTTTTTTTCTCATATATTTGAAAGTCATGGATAACCATAATTAAAGGCAATCAATTTCTTAAAATTTTAAATTTAGATTATTATTATCATTTAAAAATTGAAAATTTTCTTGATATTTTACGTATAGGTTCCAAAATATAATATTATCGTCTGCCCAGCGAAGAGGGTGTGTTTCAGATAGTATACATACATATATATATATATTTATAATTTCCAATCTTTCATTTTCAGACCCTTACTAGTCTTAAGTTAAATGTATCATAGTAATTCTCTTAATATTTCTTTACTGGGAGTTTCAAACTTAAAAATTATTACAACTTTGATTCACAATATAATTATACTTCTAACATTATAGCCACGTTACAAATTTCTTGTGGTGTACAGTTTTTGCCATTATCCGCCAATGGGACGAGGTATTTTCAAAAATGCAAGATACTTATATCTATTGAGAGTACCTTTCTCCTTATCCAATACTATTCCATTTTATTAGATTTTCGAATAATCGTTGAAAGACTGTTCTATTGTGCTAAATGTTGATATATATAAACTGTTATTTCTTTTTTTTTCTTTGTCATTTCTTAAATGATTATGATATGGTAGAAATAATTCATAAGTGAATTAATAAAATACTCATTCACATATGTTGTAGAAGTATGTGTCTATGACCCCTCCCCACACACATAACCTGGGTATGAGTCTATAGTAACAATCGTGTCAATGTAATCGATGCTGTTCAATTTTCCATAAAAGTTTTATTTAATATGGAAGTTGAAGATATTTTTATACGCGAAACACATATTAAATAGAAGAGTGCTGATTGATAGAAATTGCTTGGAAACCAGTAGACTTGCAGGGATCATATAGTATGACCAACGGTTAGCACGAACTTAAATAACGCAAAAGTGGATGTCTGGGAATTCTGCGCAGCTTGCAGTTATTATGGGTTTGAGAGGCTAGCGAATTCTGCGCAGCTTGCAGTTATTATGGGTTTGAGAGGCTAGCTCCCAACGTGCGTCTTTGTTAAATGTAGGTGAGAGTTACAGTTAAAAAGCACATGAAATTCGATAAGAAATTTTAATTGGATATAACAAATGAAATTTAGAAGAGAAAAAGGAATCTATTACCTGTGTTCATCACTTCTACCCCTATATATATATATATATATATATATATATATATATATATGAGGAGGGTTACCTTAAATGACCAAAATCTGGAGAAAGTCAACATTCACTATGCACTGATAGTGAATGTTGAATACTAATATTTTTGTTTTGTTTTACATCATACTTTATTATTAAAAAATATAAAAAAAATTTAAAATGGGAGAAAGCTGAAGTACTATCACATGTAAATAAATAGTTTAACTGAAGACGAACTGTTCATTCTAAATGAGGAAAGAAAATATTATCATTAATATATTTACTTAATTATTTGATTGATGTCATAAATTCTCATTCATTGTAGCTTCA
The DNA here is from genome assembly GCA_019974015.1 of Nephila pilipes. NCBI lineage: Eukaryota > Metazoa > Arthropoda > Arachnida > Araneae > Nephilidae > Nephila > Nephila pilipes. The sequence continues at coordinate 2,076 of BMAW01042269.1, read as the reverse complement.
ACTGTAGTTACAACAAAACGCTTCGAATTGCACGAAAGTTTCTCGCTTTTTACCACTGCATATAGTGGAGGAACATTTCTTTTTTTTTGTAATGAGAGCTTGCTTATAATTTAGATTTCTCCATTTTTTTGACTTAGTTGAAGCTGCTTCTATTCAACAATATGAGTATTTCTTGAGAAGAAATCTCATATATTTCTGTACAAATTACGAACTGCTTAACTCTTTCGAGACGGCACACCTTCGCTTAGGACGTTCTCTACGGACGGAGGGAAATTAAAGGAGTTGTCAAGCGGGCCGAGGGTTTTGTATCACTAAGCCTAACATTAGGAGAAAAATCACATAAAAAAGTTTTCACCCTAATGTTATAATTTTTGGTAAAACTTTAGATTATAACTTAAGCCGTTGAGCTTTTATATATTTTGAAATTAGCATTTTTAATAATCTTTTTCCTTCAATTTACAGTAAAATATGTATAAAGAAGTGCTTACTTTGAGAAATAATTTTCTAGAGCACTATTGAAATTATTCCGAAGTTTTATGGATGAAATACATCAATGAACTTTAAAATTAATAAAAAATATACAAGAAAGACTATTTACAAGAAGTAACAAAACTTAAAGTGAAGAGCGAATGCAGTATTTTTTCGAAAAGCGGAGAAAGGCAGAATACTGTTTTGTCTTTCTCTGACAAGTGTCTGCAGCAGATTCACTAGAAATATCTCTCAAACCATTTAGAAAATTAATCACACTCATCATAAATTGGATCATTGACCTCGTGAGTATATTCTTCTCATAAACAACGTTTTCTTGTAATTATAAACATGAAACAAAGGTTCCTGAAATAAAAAGGGAAGTAAACGAAATATATCCGAAAGCAACACGAAAAGCAACGATACTGATAGTAAAGCACTAAAAAGAAAAAAAAATTAGTAGCAAAAACTAATAAAATAAGCATTCGAAGAGAAACAAGAATTATGTGTATATATTAAGTATGTATATATTAAGTGTACACAAGTGTGTACAAGTGTGTTAAGTGTTATACAATGTGTATATATTAAGAAGAAATTTAAATAGTCGAGCTCAGTTAGTTTACATTATGCTTTCCCTCCTACCCCTTAACAGCTGATGTACAAAATAGTAAAGTAATACAGAATATAAGCTAATTGAAAGTCAGGATCCAAAACTATGTTTAATTCAAAAATAATGGGCACAAGGCCCCATTTCGAAATTCTTATAAAACATTCTACCTTAGATTGCGAATAACACATCGATCAATAACTCCCGAGTCTAACATTGAAAGCAACATTTTTTTTGCAAAATTTTTTTTTATTCATCAACATAACACCTTTTGTTAATCACCTTTTAGGGTGATACAATCGTTCCAACGCTTTTTTTTTTTTCTAATTTTTTTTTTTTTTTTTTTTTTTTTTTTTCGCAAGAAATCTTTTTTGTTGCAAGTAAATAGCGATAAACAGCTTTCTGAATCATCGACTCGTTGCCGTTTTTGTTCCATCGAAAGCAATCGCGGCACCCACTTGGAAAAAACCTTTTTCACTTCACTTCAAAAAACCTTTTTCCTGGTCCGATCGACTTAAAATTTTGACACGTTTCAAGCAAAGGTTAGTACTCTAGAAAGATCTGGTTACTGGTTTACTACGAGCGCCATCTCTGGGTTAGTCTCGGGAGTTATTGATCCATGTGTCATGTATCGTTCAGCCCCTGAGCTTATTCACCAGTGATTCGTATTTGGTACGTTCGGCCGTGAACGATGAACGAAAGTGATGCCTATGTGGTACATTCGTCCCGAAGGGAAGTCAGAGCTTGATATGAAAGCATGTGTGTGCTAGGTTGCATCTCGTCTTCAATTATTCCAGTGAAATATAGTTTTCGGTAATAAATACAACTCAAATGCTCTTCAAAACCATTCACATTTTATTCGAGCTGTTCTTTGATCTCAATATATGCGATTTGTTTGCCAAGTACAGTAGACGATATTTTTGGTTTATTACCAATGGCATTATAAGGACTTTCGTATATTTCTTCGTAGTATTTATGGCAAACTGAACGAAAGAGCAAAC
>BMAW01042267.1:0-10126 GCA_019974015.1 Nephila pilipes | reverse complement strand
TATGTATTTCACTTGGTTCGTGTTTCTGTGTGTGTGTGTGTGTGTGTGTCATCAAATTTTCTATCGTTAAATTAACCAACTTCCCATCAAGCTAGAGCTCTGAAATTTCGGGAACCGTTCTTACTTGCCTAACAATGCAATATTTAGATATTTGCGACCAGTTTTAACTAATATTTCAATCATTTTTCTTAATAAACTTTGCCACTATATAAAAACGTTGTTTTTAAAAACGTTGGTTTTTATCTCGAATTATTAAATGCTTGTGGAACAAAAATCCTGTCAAATACTTACAAGTTTTGCTAAATAGATGACAGAACTAGACTGTGTAATAATATTGGAGTGCCTGATCGTAGGATATAAAACTGTAAATTCTTTCTATACATATAAAAAAATGTCCCATAAAGTAAACATTGTATCACAAGAGGATATGACGAATTGATGTAGTATGACGGGTGAGCATAAAACTATAAATTATTCATTTAGTGCGATGTTTTGTGTTTCTAAAATTAGGTTTTGTCAAAACTTTTAAGAAGAGCACGTTTACTTTCTTCAGACGTTTACCTCTTTTTAGTACTCTCATAACATAGTAAGAATACTAATTTTATGGAACTCCATACACATTTTTTTTTATTCAAATTAAACACTAATTCAAATTAATTTTGAGATAATCGCTTCCTAAAAGTTTTTCTGAATCATAACAAATTTATTTCTTATTTAGCAAACAAGTAAATAAGTAAAATAGAAAAAAAATTCTCTTTTGGTCAGAAATATTCTTGACAAATAATTAATGTGCTTTTACATGCGAAATAGATCAAAATTCATGAGAAATTCGACTCATCTAGGTCCTTTTGGAGTGTGAAAATGTTAAGTGAATGTCTCCAAATCATTCTCCCACCCCTTCTCAAATTCACCATTCACGGTTTGTGGAACCCCTTTGGAATATTCACACCTCCCGTTGCTAATATTGACATTCTACTTAACCGAACCCACTCCGTGGTTCCCAGAGTGAACTTTTCAGTTTTCTCTTCCGGTGTTTGTTTTAGGATGAATTTCATAACCTTCAAACTCTGTAGATCCTTGCATCCGATTAAAATGAGTTCCCCCTTATTCACCTTCAGATCGTGTCCAGACATGTCATATTAAAGAAGAGTGATTTCTCACCTCAATCCCTTGGTCTAAATAAATTAATAGGTGTCGGATACAATGAAGTAAATAATAAAGATCATACATAGGACACTTTTGTAGAACCTAATACTTAACGCTACATAATCTGATTTAGAATTAGTTATACATTTCAATTGTATTTCGCGTGTTAATAGTGCTTAGTAATTCATACTTTGGTAGACATTTTGGCTTACCTTCCGTTAGACATCTAGATGCTTGCAAATCCAAAAAATAATTAATGAGTTACTTTTGTTCAAACTGTGATATATCAGTATATCATCAATAATGTGACATTACCAAGGCATATAAATTAAATTAATTATACAATTAAAACGAGAAAATATGTTTTTTTTTGTTTTTAAATTCGTCAAAGTAGAAATAAGTTTGAGAAATGTTTCAGGCAATAATAATCGTCAGAGCCTGATAGTTTTGTAGGAAAGGTTAAAAAATACTTTTTGTGAGAAATTTATTTTATTGTAAAAGAAATAAGTAAATTTTGTAACTAAAAAGTAGGATCTACTTTTATACTCTATTCGTAAGGGATTTCAATCTAATAATGAACAGTATTATGTTGTTTATGTCCTGTCTATTAAAATTCCTGGCACTTCGAGTAATATATATATATATATATATATATATATATATATACTATATATATATATATATATATATATATATATATATATATAGTTTTAATCTATAATTATCAAACAGAATGTAGTTTGTAGTAAATTCTTAGAAATTCTAAAGATTAATTTTTACTTAGCATCGAAAATGGCTTGTTTCTAGTACGCATCAGGACTCATAAAATACGTGGATAAGTCTCAATTAATTGCATCGCATGGTTTCATTTTTATTGCCGACTAAACAAAAAAAAACTCTTGTTTATTTAGAAAAATGAACAAAATTTAGTTTCAAAAAGTAAATAAACGCTTACATTTAATAGGCTTAACACCGAAAGAGATCTAAGCTGAATTGCATAAAGTTCATGGCACATCTGTTCCTGTATTTGCAAATATTTACAATCGGGTAAATGATAATAAACGTTGCTATACACCTACAAAAGTTGAACGTCGTTCAAACGCCTGGTGAAAGTAATTACTTCCCGAATGATGACTAAATCCACGGTATGTTTTCAGTGATCGACAGATCAAAGTGTGCTAAATAGTTGAGGTCACTGACATATCGTAAGGTACAGTAATCTCTATTTTACACAAACAAATGGGTGTGCAAAAAGTCTGCCACGGGGGGCCACGATTGCTGTCAATGGAAAACAAATGTAATCCTCTCTCTGAGACTAATAATGAATTTTTCATTGCAATCTTGATAATTTTCTGCTTCGATACATAATTGTAGACAACTACACTCCAAAGATAATGGAACGGATAAAACAGTGGCGTTTCTAAGACTAAAGAACTGTGAAAATAATAGATGGCGTAATCGGCAGGTCCTAGTTTTTTCGGATGCACGCAGAATCATCTATACCGATTGCTAGGAAAGAGGAAAATAGATATTAGAGAGTATTATGCATGGTTATTGCACAGGTTGAACGATTAAATTAATAAAAAACATTCGCATCTGAAACAAAGAAAGATATGTTTCTGTCAGAACGATGCAAGAGGTACCTTCCATGTGGTTTCGAACACCAAAAGCACATAATTATTTATCGAACTATTTTGTTTTCTACCGTATTCAATAGATTCAGTCCTTTGTAACTGCACTTTTCCAAATTTAATAAAATGGCTCGACAGACCACGTCTACAAAGTGATAATTGCCCCATAACATGCATATTTTGAGGACCCTCCGAAATCTTATTTTTCATATGAATTACAAAATGTTTTTAAATGCTTGGGAAAATGTACAGAGATAAAAAGAAATCGCTTTAGGAAAAAAAATTCTATCTAAATTAATTTGATTTTCTTTCTTTTTCTAAGGACTTATTGTGTGACCTTCATATTTACAAATTCATTTCATTATTCAACCTTCAAAAATCGATAAATTCTAAAATGTACATTACATTTCTCCTTCTGTGAGAGCGGCACACAACACAAATTCAGAAAATAACAAATACAATTATTGATAATTTTAAAATACCTTAGAATCTAATTAAAGGCAAAATTTCTCTCGTCAGAATTTCGTATCTTTTACATGCAGTGCACCAAATCACTAACAGAAAAGTGCGTTAAATAAAGAAAGCCTAAAGCGAATTCAAAACAGTTCTTAGCATTTCACCTAGAATGATCCTTCAAGTATTGTCGAAGAAATGATGATTGATTTAGAACAGTGTTTTCAACCACCCTGTAGTCCCCAATTTAATAATCGACATTATAAAGATTTTTTTTTCTATTTCAATAATAATAAAGTAAACATTCAAAGAAAATCCTCCATTTTCATTCTTTGCTCAAATATAAACGAATTGAAAGTCTCTATTAAAAGAAATTCATATAATGAGTTCAGTTTAGTTTTTATTCACGTTGCACTAGAAGCTACTCGAGGACTGGTGACAGACCTCGTAATTTTGAACCTCGGTCAGGAGATGAGAATGACACCTGAACTGGCACCCCCTCACCTAAATTCCACACCATGCAACACGAGGACTTTGGGCCCAGACAGATTTCATGTGTATCAGCCCCAGCTACATAGGTGGGTCTTTAGAGTACCCGAATTGAACCCGCGAATGAACGAAAACCACTGACTACGAATCCGAAACCATGACCACTAGGGTACCACGGCCACAACCATATTATATGAAAAATAATTCGAGATAAAAACCAACGTTTTTAAAAACAACGTTTTTATATAGTGGCAAAATTTATTAAGAAAGATTATTGAAATATTAGTTAAAACTGGTCGCAAATATCTAAATATTGCATTGTTAGGCAAGTAAGAACGGTTCCCGAAATTTCAGAACTCTAGCTTGATGGGAAGTTGGTTAATTTAACGATAGAAAATTTGATGACACACACACACACACACACACAGAAACACGAACCAAGTGAAATACATAAAAACGTTAAAAGTAACTAAAATTAATTAATTAATTCGGTAAATTAAATGGTTGGAATGCAGTTTAACCCAATCACTCTTGGCGACAAGAATTATTTGGCAGTATTTTGCCAAATGTGGCTACCCTGGTCCGTTTTACGGACTTAACGTTCAGCCAAACAAAAAAATCGCCAAGTTTGATGCCAATTTTTGAAATCGCGCCAAGTGGTTGGGATAAACTGCATTATTGAAGAAAATACTAGCTAAAACTTGTCGCAAATGTCCAAATATCGTATTGTTAGGCTAGTGAGAACGATTCCCAAGGTTTCAGATTTCTAGCTTGATGGGAAGTTGGTTAAATTAACGATCGAAAATTTGATGACACACACACACACACCAAGTGAAATTCAGAAAAACGTTTTAATAACAAGAAATATATAATAAATGGAAAAAAAAACATTTCTTAATAACAAAAATGTGTACAACAATAATATTAATAGCGTTTGGTTTTGTGACGTCCTTTTTTCATTACTTAAATTTTCGGAAATAATTCAGTCTAATTAAACAGTTAATAATAGTTACACTTCAACTGCAGATGCGTAAGAACAAAAAAAATACTATATTAATAACTAAATAATAGATAAAGTCACTCTCTCTCGATTACCACTTAACTCATTAATCCTAAAATAGGGTCTAATATTGAAATCTTAGCAAACAAATCACTCGGTTTGATTCAAACACGTATCAGTATCAGTAGATTCGTGTCAAAATACTAGACTAAGAGTCATTTCCATTCAAAATATTATTTACGAATTTTCAATCTAATGTATTATTATCTATACGCCTACTGCTATACTCTACATCTCTTTGGTTTCCTTTCAATTCTATATTAGCTTGCTAGTCACTATCTCTAATTCAATTTACTGCACTTCTTATCTTCATCGAATTTACCTAATCACGTTTCATTTCAGAAAACAAAGAGTTGAAAGTTTGAAAATAAATAAATAACTATTATAAGGCATTTTTTTTTTTTTTCTTTTTCTTCATAAATTTTCCATTTACAAAGAGTTTTAGTACGCTGTATCATTTCGTATCTTTTTGGAAAGCTGTAAATAGAGGAAGCGGAAATTCGACCCTGAATGTTCATGTTACAACACTTGCTCGAAAATTAATTTAATGAAGCTCTAAATTACTTAGTAATATATATATACAGCTATGAACTTGTAGAACGCTTATAAATGTTAATAAATATTAAGTTTATTGATATCAATAGAGTTTAAAATTTAATAAATAAATTATTATTAAAATGTACTAAAAGTAATATATAGTCCTCAATTTATTTTATGAGAATATATAATTTAAGGGTATTAGGATATAAGAATCAGGAACAACCTACTAATATCCGTGTTTTGTGATATACATAGCATGTGTGTATGTTATATATGCATACATATACATATGTGTATATATGTATTACATATATATATATGTACATATACATATATGTGTGTGTAAGACATATACATATATGTATTATATACATATACATACATATACATATGTATGCATGCATGTGCTGCATGTGTATATACATATATGTGTATGCATATATGTATATATGTATGTGTATATATGCATATATGTATGTGCACATATGTATATTATATATGAAGAAGTTATATATACATATATGTGATGTATGTATGCATATAAGTATATACATATATTATTACATTATTATATATATTTATACATATGTATATGTATGTATATAACACATCGATCAATAACTCCCGAGTCTAACATTGAAAACAACATTTTTTTTGCAAATTTTTTTTTATTCATCAACATAACACCTTTTGTTAATCACCTTTTAGGGTGATACAATCGTTCCAACGCTTTTCCAAATCTTTTCTTTTGTTTTGTTTTTTTTCCAAAAAAAATTTTTTTTTTTCGCAAGAAATCTTTTTTTGTTGCGAGTAAATAGCGATAAACAGCTTTCTGAATCATCGACTCGTTGCTGTTTTTGTTCCATCGAAAGCAATCGCGGCACCCACTTGGAAAAAACCTTTTTCACTTCACTTCAAAAAACCTTTTTCCTGGTCCGATCGACTTAAAATTTTGACACGTTTCAAGCAAGGGTTAGTACTCTAGAAAGACCTGGTTACTGGTTTACTACGAGCGCCATCTCTGGGTTAGTCTTGGGAGTTATTGATCGATGTGTTATATATTTCAAATTATTAATAGAGCTTAGATTTTTTTTGTGTGCATAACAACGATATTTTGTTCAATGCATAGAACTGCAATGGTAACTTTTTAATCAACATATTGTTTTATTCTTCTTAATTGAATATGGTCAGTGCTTTTTAGATATATTTGTATTTAGATTCTATTTTATAGAAATCAATTACGCAATACGGCTCCAGATTTCTTATGCTTCCCTAAAATGTACTTATGCATATAGCGAAACTAAAATATTTTTCTCTAAGTCACATATAATTTTTAAGATATAATTATTCATGTAAAAAAGAGAAACAAAAAAAAATTATTTTTCAAAATGACAAGGTTCTCAGTTTCTTGAACATAGATATATAGTAATATCTTTAAAAATGTTGGACCATTATATTTAATACACTAGTATCTGCAAGAGGAGTTAAGAATTTTGTGCATTTATGGAACAGTTTTTAAATCGGTACCTAAATGAAAATATATCTGAAAAATTACGTCCATATTCAACTTAAAGGGAAATAAAAATATTTTGATCAAATAAACTATTACATAATTTAATAAAAGGAATAATCTGTCAATATTAGGCACAAAAGAATTCTAAGATCCACGAATGATTTTTAAAACATAAATGTGATAAAAAGGAATAGTCTTAAATTCGGGATTCTATTATCCACCTCTTTGCCATGGTACCCTTAAGAACGAATTAAAAATTTCATGAATTACAAGTATGACATATGCAATAAAATTTTTCAAAACTTATAATATTGTATTAATTATGAAGATATGGTAAAACACAAGAAATCGACGAACATTTATTAATCAATGTAGTCTTTTTAATTTTTTTCTTGAACGTGTGATCATAAATGGATGCCATGATGGCTTAGCATTCCATCCATAACCAGTATTACTATCCGAATGTCATCAGGGTTGCTTAGTCATGGATTTATACGAAGAGAGCACTTTCACAAAAACGAAATAAATCTTATTGTTTTTGCTTTATACCGGAAACGAAAACGCGAATCAGTTTTGATTTTGTAAGAAGATTTGAAAAAACCATTGAATTTTACAAGGGGCCAAGGTATTATAAGTCTGGATCGAAAGTAGACGGGCGATAAACAATCCTTCGAGGTCTTGGTTATTATTTTTTTTATATCAAAATAATGTAGTTCGTAAACTTTATTTTTCTGCTGTCTGAATTTCAATGTTAGTAGAGTCCCCCTCCTGAAACTTTTGATTCAATTTTCCCGTAACTAAAAAAGAAAATTATTTTCTTGTTTATTTAAAAGCGAAATTTTTCTGAACCTTTGTTTTTAAAAGTAAATATTTGAGATGATTTTATAAATGGTGTGGAGAGGTGTAGCAAAATAATTCAAATGAATAGATTTATATTTCTTTGAAGCTAAATAATTCAATATGTTTAGTTACAAACAATTGAAATTAGATTACTGTTTAAAAATTTGATTTTTAATAGAGGTTCATTTTAATTTAAAATAACGTTGATTTAGTAGTGTCTTTCAGCAGTGAATTTAAGATTTTAAATTTAAGCTAGTTTATTACATCAGAAGTATTTTGTGTTACATACGTGTATCAAAATTTCAGGCATATAATGATCTTAGATAAAAAAAAAAAAAAAAAAAAAAAAACTGTTTTCTTTTATTTGGAATCGAAACTCAATCCAGAAAATCATTTGCTATATACTGAGTCGATTTGAAGCTAAAGGTTAAAATTCATTTTTAATTGCAATATTTGGGGTAGTAAGTAAAAGGTAATTTTTTGTGCCCTCAATTCGATTTTTAGAAAGTCTGTTTTATGACAGGTGAAAACTAGGTTCTTTAGATATTTCTAACAATATTTGTATCCATATATAATGGTGACCCGTGTGGTGCCTGGGAATGACAGAATAGTCCCACTGTAGCTCATGCATTTCGTAAAAGGCGACTCAAATGGGTACCCAGCGTCTGGGGGTATAGCCGGGCACCTTGCCCCTGGGGATTATATCAGGGGACCTCAGGGACTTACCTTCTTCAGGTAAGTACGGGTATCATGACCCCGAGGCACCTTAGTGATCATTTTCTTTCCCATGGGGTTGCTGTCTTTGGTAAACACGGGTGACGCACTCCCGGGATACCCTAGCAATCCTCTATTTTCGACCCTCCTTCTTGTCAACCATTTTGCGTCTTTTCTTCCGTTTCTTTCATGTCTAGACCACAGTTAAATCATTTTTCGCGCAGCATAGCCACATCTGGCTCTTACGCCAATAAACTTTACCTTCTCACTTGACTCTTTTTGTCGATTAATCTATTTTCATAGTGTAACGTCTAGATCACAGATTTACCTTGTTTGGCGCAGTATGGCCATATCTGGCTCTTGCGCCAATGAACTTCAGTATCACTCACTCATATATAATGGTGACTCAAAAAGTTGCTCTTTTTTTCCGACAGGTGGCATCGAGTGTTAACTTTGTGTTTTGCCACATTTTACTTAGCGCCAAAACATATATAATACTCATTTGTCGCTTAGTTACGATTCGTTCAGCAACCATTTGACGTTAGTTTGCATCGAGTTGTGAAATTCAATGAGATCTGGATTTGTTTTATAACTCAAAAACGAAGCAACAATGAAAGCTATGGGTTTCTTTGAAGTGAATGTGAATTGGAGTTAATCAGTTCTGAAGGACGCAAAGATGGTCCTATCGACCACAAAAATTAATGCAGCAAAATTAGGGAATACAAATTTTTTTTTAATTCATGGAATTCTTGGTAAAGAACTGAAATTATTCAATGAAATGTACATTTTCTGCTTCTAACACGAGTACTTTATAAGACATGCTTGTATAATGATTTATAAAATTAAAAACCAGTATTTATTTCACTTTTTTTTTTAAATATAAGCATTAAATATGTACCGATTTTCATATTACTGGGAAAAATATTGCTTATATTGATACCAGCTTTGACTTTCCTTTTATATTTTTAAGAACTGTGGACATAAGTAAAATTATTTATTAATTAAAATGTTTAAAATTATTACTTTCTTATTTAAGTAAGTATTTTATAAAATTCTCAGGCATGTGTGAAAAATGATCCAAAAATCGTTATTCTTGTCGAAGCATGAATATGGAGAGTAAAGAATAAGGGAAGAGCTCTCGTGTGGACCTTGTTATCTGATCAGTGTTAAAAATTACGATTTGTATTTAGCTGGTTTTGTGACTTTGCCTATTGGTTATTTTCTCTTAACTAACTTTAGGGAACTTTGATCATTTGAATTGCTCTAAATAATAAATTCTTAACAGTGAAAATGAAACTTTATTAGGTAAATTGAGATGAAGATTGGAAATCTAATGAATTCAATTAGATATAATGATATATATATATAGAAAGAAAGATAGAGAGAGAGAGAATCAAAGGAAGAAGAAAGAACTAGAGGAAAACAAAAATGCTATTAGATATATAGATACTTGAAAATTACATTAAGACATCGTTATTAATCGTTTGTATTAAAAGTAATTAGAAACGACTCCTAGTTACAGTAATAGGAGTTACGAGGGCTATCCAGAAAGTATAATACGTTTTGGAATAAAAAATAAACAAATTATAGGAAACAAATTTTATTATATACAGATGAAAGCCACACTCAAATACTACTTTTCTACATAGTCACCATTCAAATTAAGGCATTTATCGTAGCGATGTACGAGCTTGGAAATTCCTTCGTCGAAAAATTCGGCCGCCTGCGCCTTCAACCACT
>BMAW01042261.1:0-25413 GCA_019974015.1 Nephila pilipes | reverse complement strand
TTCTTCTTAACATCCCCAATTTAGGGTGATATTTTTTAGGAGTTTTGGGAATACAGTAGAAATGTAGCAGCAGGGGGTCTACCGAAAATGGTAAAACTTTGAAAGTGGTCCACGAGAAAAAAAAAGTTTGGGAACCTCTGATTTAATTGGTAAAAATGCAGTTTAACCCAACCACTTGGCGCGATTTCAAAAATTGTCAAACTTGGCGTTTTTTTTTTTTTTTTTGGCTGAACGTTAAGTTATCCGCCTACCTTCGAAGATGATTTTTTAAATAATTGAAAAAATAACTTTTTATATGCATTATACTATAAGATATGGCTAAAAACTTAAAATGTAATGTAAAATTTGCATAAATTAATAATTGTTTTGATATTTCAGCTAAAAAAATACATAAAAATAGCAGTAAAATGACACTTGTGCAAAACACCAAAACTGAAATTTAAATAGAGATATTTCATTTCTGTAAATTTTATTATGATGAAATGAATCTACTTTAGGATTTGTACCTCTATCACAATTACAACCCTGAAAATTAAATATTTATAGGAAGTCCTACTTTAACATACAGAAAAACCGTACAAGTTATGTGGCAAGTTATTTATCATCAATAAAATGCAAAGTAATCACATTGTAACAATATGAGAGTTTCAAATCTTGAAACCACTTTCATAGAGTATTCCGTGAAAGTTTCATAAGATTATAGTTATACATAACTTTTTTCAACACGATGTTTTGCGCTGAAGAAAAATATGAAAATCTTGATTTTGAGAAAAAGCTGAAAATACATTTCAACCCAGAAATTTATCTAATTAAATTAACATTTAATATTAAAAGGCTCCTGATTTATAAATTTCACAATCTGTATTACTTAAATAAGTTATCTTTTTCTTCCTGATAGCCTTTAAAACTTTCCTACGCTTTCATTTCATATGTGTTGCATAATGCTTCAATTCCCTGATTCGATTGTAATCCAACTTTTTGTTTCCCTTTACAGTGAAGTAACCCGGATTTTCAATGTTCAGCTTATTTAAGACTTGTAAGCAACCTTGTTATCCTTCGTTAAATTGTATAATTGCAACATATGCACCCAATTTCACAGTTTTCAAACAAACAAAAACTTCCTTTAGTACTCTTTATCATATTACACCATTAGAAGATTCATTTGCATTTTGGGTCTCGGGAAATTCATCTTGCATGTTGGAAGATATTTTGATGGTGATATTACGTAAAATATCAATGAAAAACAAACCATAAAGTTCCATTTCCGGTAGCAGAATACTACAGTTCTAAAATCTGACACAGACTATTATTAAAATGCTTATAACTCAAGTTCTATGTAAGATAGAAACAAACTATTCTAGAAAGCTAAGAAATCTGGCTTTAATAATAGACCGTAAATTAAAAAAAAATCGACTTTTTGTCCGAAAATCATGTTTTAAAGGTAGGCGGATACCTTAAGCCCACGAAACGGACCAGGGTAGTCACATTTGGCAAAATACAGCCAAATAATTCCTGTCGCCAAGGGTGGTTGAGCTGAACTGCATTCCAACCATTTAATTTACCCGATGAATTAAGATAAAAGCCGATGCTTCTACTATGTCATTTGTTTTGCAAAGGCACAGTTGGTAGAGCGTCGGAGTAGAATCTTCTTGCCTTCGGATCGAACCTCGTCGAAGCATAAGATTTTTTTATTTGATTTTCAAATAATTAATTTTAGTTTTATATGGGAGAAAAAAAATTTCTCTTATATAAGATATTTGGCAGGATATAGATTTAGGAATAAATACCGTCAGTGACGAAGCGTGTAAATCGCTGGAAAAAAATTTCTTTTGCCCCTTAATTTTGTGATTCTGTCATATGTATATACATATTTATATTAATTGTAATTATTTAATAAAAGGTGATTAAAATAATTTTTTTCCTTGTTGGCCTAAATAGGGATTGACTTTAATTTATATACATATATATTACTTGTTTTATACCGATACAAGCGCCAATACGTTTTACCTATTGGCGCTATAGGGCCTCATTTATTTTATACGTTTGAATCCCAGCAGGTATTGAAAAAACACTGTCGAAGAATCCCGAACAGCGCAATTGCGCTTTCTTAAAATAAATACGAAAAGAAAAGGAATAACATGACAAGAAATGAATGAATAAAAATGAAAATACAACGTTTTATTTTGTAATATATTATTGCACTATTATTTTATATTGTGCCTATTGCAAAATGTATTATTTACATTAAAAAAAAAGGAGCTGTGTGAGATATACTTGCGTCAGTAAATCTGAGTGCGCGACTTCGACAGTCGATGGCGTACCATCAGTGATCCACAACGCTCGAAGACCCTTATGGTGACGGGTATGTTGTCAGAATAGTCCCACTGTAGCTCATGCGTGTCGTAAGAGGTGACTAAAATGGGCACCCGGCGTCTGGGGGTATAGCCGGGAACCCTGCCTCTGGGGATTATATCAGGGGGCTTAGGGACTTGCCTTCTTTAGGTAGGTACGGACATCATGATTCCGAGGCAACCTAGTGATCTTTTTTCCCCCGTGGAGTTTACTGTCTTTGGCAAACACGGGTGACGCTGCCCCAGGTATCCTAGCGACCCTTCTCTATATTCGACCCTCCTTCTTGTCAACCAATTGTCTTTTTTCAATTTTTTTCACGTGTCTGTACCACAGTTACATCGTGTTTGGCGCAGCATAACCAAATCTGGCTCTTGTGCCAATAACCTTCACTTTCAAAAGCTGTATATGTTTTTATATAACATTTAATACAATACTCGCAAGTAAAGTGTCAACCACGCGAAATAACTAAACTACAGAAAGTGCACTGTTTAAAATAGAAAGTTCACATTATTCCATTAATTAATTGATTGACTCTTTATTGACGTCGCACTGAGAAGCAGCACGAAAGCTACTGGCGAAGGACCTCGTAATTCTGAAGACTATTGGCAAACAACTTGGTCAGGTTATGACGTTGGGCTTTTCACGACTTTTCCTTCACTAACCTCAGATACTTTATAATAAATTGAATTGCACAAAATTACAATTTCTTCCCAACCAAAATGAAATGTGATTCGATTAATTAGATGATGATAGAAATAAAGTGAATTGAATTAGACATAATGATATATAAGCAAAAAAAAAAAAAAAAATTCAAGATAAGTGAAGAGAAATAGGTAGGAAAATGAAGCGTCTCAATTATTTTTGTGGATTGAAGCGAATTCTAAAATTTAAAAAAAGGAATCGGCTGCTTGTATGAAGTGATTGAATCATAGCGAGTGTCAATTGGTACACAATGAATTTATTAGTTGATCCTAATTTATAATTGATGAATTAAGTGGGATTCTAGAGAGAGAGAGAGAGAGATCTTATCTATCCTTCATTAATAAATAAAGTATTTTATCTTGTTTTCTGACGTATCTTCTATTGCCGAAAAGGTCAAATACCGGATTATAGGTGGAGTAATGAATAATGAAATAAAAACCTCAACAAAATTGATAGAATAACAAAAATACAAATCATAGTCAAATAAGTTCTTTAAAAAAAACTATAAAAGAGGGAACTTTTGAAAAAAAAGTAACAAATTTTCATAAAAAGAATAAAAAATAATAATAAAAAAAAAAATCCCCCCCCCCCCCCAAAAAAAAAAAAATATATATATATATACTATCCATGCCATTCCTTGTCCTCCAATCACTTTTTAATTTTTTTTTTTTTTTCAAAGTAACAAAGAAAATGCCTGTGTGGAGAATTCCAATAACGAATAAATCAATAGCTACAATGATACCAATCGGAAATTACTGAAAAAACCTTCCGAAAAAAAAGCAACAAAATTGATAAAAAAAATTGCAGTGGCTCTCTTCATCAACAACGTTTCAAGTTAAAAGCCTTATTAACTAACCCGAGAGAGACATTTCTTTTAGCCTAGTTGGTAGAGGCGTAACAAAAGTCAGCCAGTCAACTTTTCTTCGGACTCAATGAACCAGGGTTCGAAACGCCACTGGCCCCCAAGGCAAACACAAAACAACTCTCTTCCCCTTCTTGGGTCAAAAAATCAATAACGTCGAAAAATAGAACACAGAATATAACAAATAGGAGCAAAAGAAGCAATGACTTGCCTGCTTTTGTAAATACGTCGGATTTTAGGAGACCGAATAGATGAAGTGCCGGATTATAGAGGGAGTACTGAATATTTAAGATCGCATTATCATCCTATTTTTATATTTGAAACAAAAAAAAAAAAAAAAAAAATAAAAAAAAAACCAAAAAAATTTTTTTTAATAAAATTAAAAAAATTTATAAAAAAAAAAAATATTTAAAAAAAAAAAAAAAAAACATGAGTCAAAAAATTGATTCTTTTTTATCAGTAACCTTTTATAATTTCATACATGAATCATAGTTCTGTCCATTTTCATTACATTTTGTTTCATTAAAATACTTTGCAACCAGAAATAATTTATTTAAAAGAAAGAAATCTGTAGAAACATAATATTAAGGCTTTTGTCTACCGGACATTTTGATTTCGTGGAGGTAATGTTAATCTTGTAGATTTTCTACTCTATCATCCTCAAATATTTACTATTTTATCTATTTAAATGCAAAAATAGTGCATTCGAAAGAGATAAAAATAATGAAGGTTTCACCGGAATTCCATTTTTTCTCCGATTTTTAAAAAATATTTCCCCCCCTATTTTAATGATCCGTTTGTGATTTTCCAGGACTTTAGAAACATTCTAAAATATTTCCAAAAACCTGAGGAAAAATATAATTCCTCAGAAACTTTTATTATTTTTTGTTCTTTGTTTTGCACTTCTTTTCTTTCTTTTTGCATTCAAAAAGAAGAAATAATTTAGATTTGAGAACGGTTATAGTAATTCCATATGACTAACATTACGTTCACGAAATCAAAATGGCCGGTAGACGGAAGGGAATCGTAAAAGGATTTTTTTTTTCAAATAAAATAGCTTACTTAGCAAAGATTTTAAACATATGTATGTCGAATCTGCATTAAGATATTATTAAAGACAAGCATAAGAAGACATCCATAGATTAAATTATTTTAGTATTTCCAAAGACTCAATTTTGTTAATGAATGTATTGATGAACAATCGCGTGTAATCAACTTAAGTACATTGGTCACAAAATCAAAAAAATTCTTTAGTTTATTTTTAAATCCCTTTTTTTTTTAAAAGTATCCTAAGCCAAAACAAGCATTTTCTCGCACTGACTCATTGCATGACAACGGAATAGAGCTTCATTTCTCAATTCAGAATGGGGTTACTTTATTCGCTACATCTATGTGAACCACCATCTCCAATAGTAAATGTAATGAGGACAACGATATTTTATTCCAGTATGCAATGAATAGAAATAAAAAGATGGTCAAGGATCTTGAATATCAATAAATGGACTCTGTATTTTCATGGCTTATCTCTTTCTCCTGCAATTACATAAATTAGTTTGTGCTCATAATGGATAGAATTCATGTATCATATTTTTCTGAAACTAATAAAACTATGTCATAACTATCACGAAATCGGTATTTCTATAGATGTATGAATATATATCACCACCAAGAAATACAGACATAATATATAAATATATATTATGTATTTCTACTGATTAGTTTTGTTTGGAGACCTAGACTTGGGTGACGAGTGCACATTCAATTCGTTATATTATCATGTATCACTTTTCTGTCGTGAAATATTTATACTAATGTCTCATTTCTAATTATTCTAATTTCTAATTATTTTAATTGTAACTTATTCGGAAAGCTTTTGGTTTTATAAATACGTTAACCCATAACTTATGGATTAAGACTAAGCGAAGAGTTGTAGTCTCCTGCTCTCCAAAGCGTCCTTGTTTAAGGAATATAATTTGTAGGTAGAAGGCTCTATTGTAAAATACACACACACACACACACACACACACAAACAAACATACATTATATTTTAAAGTATTATTTACGAAATTCAAAGGAAATCTGCATCCAAACAAATTTCTTAAAACTTATCCAAGTTTTGTAATTATTCTGAGTTTTAGATGTAAGTCTGATATTACGCAATATTTGGTCATAAATTTAATTAGAAAAAATATTCATACCTAAAGAACTCCCGAATAAGGCAACTTTTTGAATCCAGAAGGTGAAAGGGTCCTCTTTATCATATATATTACACAAAATTTTATGGTCTTCTGATTTTAAGAAATATATAAATATTTCTCTTCATTTATATAATATTAGTTTGCAGTATAATTTAAATACTCTGGATAAAAATATAAAAAGGGTTTAACACCTTTATTATTATTATTAATTTGAAAGAAAATAACTTCATCAATATAAATAAACGTTCTAAAACTATTATAATGAAAATTATCTTCATTACAATTATAAATAAATATTGGCTATACAATTACTTATTTTTTGACTAATTTCGCTTTGACAGCGTTCCTGAACTTTAGACATTTTCTGTATTCAAATGATTAACTAGAGCAATTAAATTACAAATAAACTTACTCAGGAAGGTTAAGGGTTTTCTAAGGTATGTGGATTTTGAAGTATTTTTGTATTCAACTTAAACCATCATGAAATATGCAAAATATGTTTCCTCTTTTCTGAAGTTTAAAGGCTCGTTTTTGGAAAATGTCATTGTAAAATTTAGGAAATATATCCTTCTTCTGTAAAAGTTAAAACTTTTGCGTTTAAAAATCTCGCTATCGATATTATATACTGTAAAATTTTTCTTGACACTTATCTCTACTGAGATTTTGAATGAAATAAGTTATCAGTATAACTAATAATGAATATTAAAAACAGAAACAAAAAAAAAATGACAAAAGACATGATTAGACAGTAGTTATAGCAAAAATACATTTGAAGAGTGAAATGGAACTTATTCTCGAATCGAAGGACTTGTTTTAAGTTTTTGAGTGCAGGGGTTAAGTAAAGCTTGAGGTAAAATTATTAATATAACAATACAGTCTTATATCAAAACATAAATAATCTTCTATGGCTTTATTGTTTGGAAATACACCCTTTTCCTGTATTAAATACCAACGACAACAATTTCTAAAATCTCCATATATAATAAATTCTGATTTTGTTTTGTTAAAATCATTATATTCAGTGGCGTTTGTAGGGGTGGGGAGATAGTCACGTATCCCCCTCCTGTCATAATTTCACTCATAGACAAACTAACATATCTAAACAGGAAATCTAAACCAGATTATTCCATCCAACATTAAAAATATTTATTTTGCAGTTTTACTTCAAAAAGTTGCTTGCTGTGTCCAAGCACAGGAGCGATGTATCAATCGTATAGCAAGTTTTTAGCTCTCGAATTGGAATTTGATTATTGAGTTAATATTTAATTTATTTTTAGATTAAAAACTAAATAACAAAGGATAATAAACGAAATAAACAAACACAATTTAGTCTTGCGAATTTCTTAAAGGGAAAAAAAAAAAAAAACAACAACAACTGTGCCGTCTGCAACCGCCACTGATTATATCACAATGGGCTTGTCAATGTTCCATCAATAAATATTTACACTGTAACTAGGATCATTATTAAGAGTAATATTAAAACAATTGGCAATGGAAAAACCACAATTTGTTAAGTACTCTAGCCCCGTAATTCAATTTCTTATATCTCTGTATCTGGTCAATTTGACAAAAGCTGTCCTTCAGCACTTGCAGACATATATCCAATGAATTGCAATAGGATACATCCGAATTCATTTCGCCACGTTTTCCATCATGCTTTTAATCAAGAAAACGGGTGAGCAATAAATAATGTACATCTGGCCGCGAATTTATCGATTAGTGCCTCTTCATTTCCACCTTGACTGGTGCGGGAGACATGGCTCGCTGCTTCAGGGCATTTCATTGGCCCTGTCCAACATTCATTCAATTACGCCACGTTTTCTTCAGCCTTGGCGGTCAAAGAACGCCCCATCAACTCCACGCGGTGGACAGTGGTCAACGGATTCTCGCATAATAGTGTTGACCGTGGGTGGATTGTTCTCCTTTTGGTTATTGAAGTCGATACTCTTCGAGCAGCTTGATTGAATCAGAGAGTGTTGAGTACTAATAACACATCAAAAAAGAAGAGAAAAGGTGAGTGTTGAAATAAGAGTTTAATTTTTAACTTTTTTTAATTTATTATTATTTTTTTAGAGTTTACAAGAAAATAAGAGTTGTTTGCATTTTAAGTTCATACATAATTTTTTTATTTTATGAGTTTAGCCCTATTGTGACTATCAAATATGTTCAGAATTTTAACGTATATTCTCCATAAAGCAAATAAAAATGAATAAGAACAACGATATCAATCTTTTTTTGATGCGATGAGCCATTTTTTTATGTGTAATGAACCACACAATGAATAAACATGGTTTATTCATTCTGCCTTTCAAGTTTGGAACTTTTTTCTGTATTTATTCAAGAACATGACAAACTAAAAAATCTGATACAGGAAATCAATGTGTTTTGTTCCATAATGGAATGGCTATAATTAAGCCAAAGAAAAATATAATATAAACTATGAAAAAGGCATTTTTGCAAGTAACTATATATATATATATATATATATATATATATATATATTTATAAGTGTGTTCGTGTGTGTTAAGGTTTGTGCATATTAATGCATCTATAAACACGTCCCGCTGTCCTAAGCCAGAAGCAGTAATTTCTCTTTTGTTTAATTTTAATGAATTTTCAACTTATTACGTATCATTTGTGTATTTTCTTTGTTAAGTTTTTGTAGTTGTTGTCGATGTTTAATTAAATCTTCAGCTTCACATAGTTTTTATTGGTATTTTATATTATGTTTTTTTCCATTTTTATATTATGACTACTTTTTAAAAATTTAGATTCGGAAGTATTTGTTTTGATGCAGACTTCACATTGTGTTTCAGTTAGGGTTGACTGTTAGAGATCATATGTAATCTGATCTTATTCGTATAACTATTATAGTTCCAGAATTCGTAGGGAGACTCAAACTATTCAAAATTATAACTAAAATGGCATTTTTTTAGACTTAATTATTTCATTAATTAATTAACTGCTTATATATCACAAAAGCAGTTCTCAATTTGAGGTAAGAGGAATAATTTAACAAAAAATGTAAAATATGGGAGTTATATTCGAAATTCGTGAAGTTAAATACCATTCTACTTTACTCCAAATGAAATAGGCATAAGGATACAATGATTGTTGGTGGTTATTCTTCATTAGGAAGTAGCGTAAAGCTTAGGAAATTAATCTCTTCTTTCTTCTGAGAATGAGTTTGGAATGACATGCGAGTGCACGGTTACAATAACAGCCTTTTCGGTTGCAATAACCCTGTGTACAAAATCGGATGTCATCAGTCTAGCTCTCATAAACTCCAGACCTTTTTGATCGCTAATCCCATATCGAAAAAAAGTTACTCGGCAACTTCTCCTCGAAAAAAAAAATTATCCATCCTCTTCTTTTCAGAAGAAAAATTACACCGACTCTTCTTTTTGATATCGATAGTGCAGTGGTGAGTTCTTACATCTGTAATAAATTCTTAAAAATACTTTCAAAATTGGAAAAAGAAAACAATCATTCAGAAACGTTTTATTATTTTTTTTTAACTCTTTCTAATGTTCTTGATTTCGTACAATTAATAGCAATACTCTAGCTTTGAGAAAAATAGTCTGGGACTCCGTAGTATTAATACTACGCTCGGAAATTCGTGGTGGTTTATCGCCAGAAGCCTTAATTATGTCGTGACACGTGCAGACTTGTAAACATAAGCTGGAACATAAGTTTTTCCACACTACATGAACAGTGCACTGAATAGTAAAGTGCTCATGCTGCGACTCGTTCTTGAACAAGTCAAAAAGGCATTGGTTACAAAGCTGTAATATACCAATACCCTCTTTTAATACGGACTGATATAGCTTAAAAGATGTTTACAGTTATTTATTAAAACACTTGTTCGATTTTTTAAAAATATTAATCAAGCTTTTCGGTGTATTCTTGCGAGGAGGTAGTGGGTCCCCCCCCCTTCCCTAGTTTGCTTTTGACCCCAAACACTCCCTTCCTTAGATCCCTTCAATGCCCACCTGTGGGAGGTACCAACCCCGTTGGGAGCCACTGCATTGGAACAGTAGAATATCCTATTAATGACGTTTTTAGCGCGTTCTTTCGAGTATTGTCAGAAGGAGGCAGTGGGCCTTCAACGCCTCCTATAAATTTGTCTTTGACCAAAAACACCCACCAGTTAGATCTCTTCAACGCCCACCAGTGGGAGGATCGATCCTGTCTGGGGCAACTGGTCTAACTGGTAAAATCCAGTATCGCAAAGAGAAAGTAGGTATGGTAACTAAAAAAGTTGACGATAGTATTAGCCAGAATAAGCAGTGTTGAAAAGTTGTACTTGAGTTGCAGTGTTAGTTAAGACATCAGAGAAGGTAAAAATCTTCTCAACTCCTTAAACTGTTTTCAGATCTGTTAGACGTCTCTTGGAACCTTGGCACTGGCGTATCATGTACACACACAATATGCTTTTAATTTATACAAAAACTTCATTGTGGTTTCACTTTTTGATGTTCTTCTCTACTACATCCAAGAATTGCCATTGCTCACTAAATTCGAAAATTCAGTTTACTTCAGTTTTACCTCCATAGAAAAAAAACCTTTGACTCTCTGGAAGAAGAATTGATAGAACATAATATGCATACATATCACTTATAAAAAAAAAAACTAAAATTAGAGTGGATATCATAAGCCTTATTCGTGAAATATCTTGTTTGAACTTTCAAATATCCTTAGTTCGATAAATAATTAAATTAAAAATAATTTACGACAAAAATGTTTGAAAGGTAAATAGTAAAACATAATGTAATAAGTATTAAATGTTCATCGTAAATCTGAAATTCAATAATAAAAAATTATTTTGGAAAAGAACAGAAATTAAAAATAAATAGAATTTAAATTCAACCTAAGGGTTGCATTTAATTGCCTAAAAGGCAGTAGATTCCCTTATCCTGCTCCATAGGGCCGCATTGGGGCACCGGACGGTCAAGCGAACGCCCTATGACCAAAGAGGGCTAGCGTCTCGGGAGGTCCTAGACGCGATAGCGACCTGCCCGACCGCAATGCAACATGTACAAGGGGTGACATATCTATATAGTATGTTGAATAATGTTCCTATATTTAAACTATTATTTTTATGACTAAAACTATAATAAACTTTACAGAAAGTCTTAGAATTTATTGATTTAAACAGAGCAATGCTGGAGTGGAACAACTGGCCCGTTACGTATTATTCGGAAGTTTGAAGCCACTGTGCTCGCTGGGACCGGGGCGACGGCTCTCATCTCCCTGCCCGTCAAACGTTCGGCTTGCGGTGCGTGTGGTGCCAACCCCCTTTGTAAGTAATGAAATAGAGCAGAATTAAAAAACTCATTACCGTTGTCCTCCCAGCGGAGAGACGGATGGATCGTGATGAGGATTCTGTGGAATCTTGATGTATAGTTATGTTATTTGTAGATACGTGCTACAAATCCATTCTCATGCATGGCGTTGCAGATGGTGGAAGATGTGGCGTACATTACCCGTTGGAAAACCAGTACACAAAACTACTACATGTAATCTAATAAAGACTAGAAATAATCTAACTGCAGCTGACGATAGCTCACTGAAAATGCCAAGAAATAACAATGAGCTTGTATTTTTGAAAGGGCATCCAATACAGCACGGATTGTCAATCATACGTCAATACAATCCGAAAATGATTTATTTTCGTAAATCTAGATCTCAAAGAAATTGGTAAGTTTTAAATATTCAACTCATACCATGTACTGTTAAATGTGTTTAATATAAATGAATAATAATGTAGATTTAGGTGCAGTTAAGTATATTTACACGCCATTAGAGAAACAAGAAGAGACGAAAGTGATGTAGTGAAGTTTACCTTATGTGTAAAGAAAACAAGGGGCTGAATGTTCTCTTGCTTTCCAGTGTTGTTAACGAAAGGGGACTCGAAAATAATAGGCAAATCGTTACTCACATAATTGAACCTATTAAAGTAATTGGAAAAAGCGGATTGAGTTACAGAGGAGAAGACTGTAATGAAGCAGCATATACTCTACTCAATATTGATCATGGTAATTTTTTAGAAATAGCGCTCAGTGTTTCAAAATTTGATCCGCTTCTTCGAAAGTAAAGCAAAGTCAAGCTCGAATTAAAATGCGAAGAATTCTACTGGCAGAGGCAACCGTGTGACATTTTTATTTAAGACATCAATGAATTCAATTATGACAATTTCCAAACTCATTAAGCAACAAATTATAGAAATAGATACCGGGAAAATATTTTCTATTCAAATTGATACAACACAGGACATTAATGTAGCAAATCAATGTGCAGTGATTGTGCGCATCATTTAAGGTAATGAAATACATGAATGGTTGATAGGGGTTATAAATTGTATACCTGGGAAAGATAACTAAATGTATTCACGAAATTGTACGATCTTGTCTAGATGAGTTAAATATAGAAATTAAGTATTGTATTGATAATTCAGCTGATGGTGCAGCAAACATGCAAGGGCAATATATTGGTTTCACAGCATAACTTTCTAAAGGTTCTTCGAAACAAATTCGTGTTTGGTACTATACACAAGTATTAAATTTGGTGATAGGAGAAGTTATAAAACTAAAAATTCCTGTCTCATTTTTATTTCGTTTTACAGAAAATTTCGTTTACAAAAGCACATTTGGAAATCGACTTCATTTTCCGCTATTGTGAATATTATCGGCGAAACAAGATGATGGGCTAAAGTATTTTTTTTAAATATCGACAATTCTTCAGGAGTATATTTGGAATTATGTCAAGCTTTACACAAAATTGCAAATTACAATTATTTCTGTGCGAATGTACGCTATAAAATACATACGTATGTATCCTAATGGTTTCCATAAGTACGAAACTATTTTAATTGCAAAAGTGTTTCAAGAGATATTCAGATTAGCCTCACACCTTTCAAAATATCTTGAAGCCACTGGCTTGAATTTTATGCAAGTATACCTAAAAAATGATTAACTTATTTCTTCTTTGAAAGAAATTTCGAGAAGATTTGATACGGCTATAGAAAAAATAATTTTGTAAGTCAAATTAATGAACAATGCAATGAAAAAGACATCCAAATTCAAGTCGAAACTAGAATACCGATTTTGAAAGAAAAAAGAACTAAGGAAAACTTTTCGTAATGAGGCACTTGACAAATCACCTATTTCTTATGAAGACAAATTCAGGATTAATGTATACAATTCAACGCTCTATACAGTTACCGACGCCATGGAATGGAGATTTGCCAGTCACGAAGAACTGTGCAGTTGTTTGGAATATTTCCATCCGGAAAGCTTCTTTACTCAACCGACAAAATTATCGTCCAAAGTTCTTCAAAATATATGTGATAAATTACAAACATTTTACCGGGAAATTCAAACAGAAGTTCTCAGAAACTAATTCTTAGACTTCTCGAGGAAATGGAACACTTTATAACTGGCGCTGCCAAATCCCAAAAGAAATGATGAAAACATAATTACAATTAGTGCTGAAAGGAATGAAGGTGACGAATATAAATCATGTGGGTAACATTCAAGCAGAAATTGTGTATTATGTTGCTACCTAGTTTTCCCCAAATATACTTTATATATACTCCCATCTTCAAAAGGCATATAGATATATATTAATTCTATCCATCTCTCAAGTTACATGCTAGCGTTCCTTTTCGAAGTTGAAATTTATTTTGAGCAGATTGTGGAACTCGTTATTCCAAGAACATTTAGAAGCATTTATGAAAATGAGTTCTGAGAAAGATTCTAGTATCAATCGCAAATGACTTGACATTTTATATGACATTTTATTTGACATTACAATTATCGGTAATGTCATGCACGATTTACTCTTGAAGTAATTATTCTGTAAACATATTTTATTATGTTTTAGTGTTAAAATTTCTACTTTAAAATTAATTGACAATTTTTAAAATTTTATGTATGAATTAATTAATTTTTAGAATTGTTTTCATTGTTTGATACCACATCAAATTATTTTTAAGAAACTGTTGCGATGGAAACTGCATTATTTTGTTCCATTCTAGTCCTACATGAAGGTAAGTTGGGGGTCAATCTAGTCGAATATCCCGGGCTATTTCAGTGGTCTAGTTCGGTCTTGTTGCTCCATATGAAAGTTGAATAAAAGAAAGAAGTGAGTTCTTATAGAAAGGCTTCCCCCAAAACAAAAACAGAACAAAGACAATCTCCCATTTAAGTACATAAAATAACAACCAAGAAATTGACGTGAATGAAAAGTGCAGACAAAAAAAATTGCAAAAATTAATTTGATTCATTACTTTTCTAGGCTAGTAAGCCAAGAAGTTTAAAAAGTCAGAAAAAAATTGAGGTGGTGCGATTATTTAATAGCTTGGGTCATCATATTTGCAAGAGATGTACTTCAGTTTGAACAAATATGTAGAACAGAAATTTGCTTACTTCCATATGATTAATTAGTTTAAATAATGAAAAAAACAAGTTTTTTCCTTCAAGTTGGAAATGATTTCAAACCAGTGTTTCCTAATCCTAGTAAGATCATTCCTTAGTAAATTCTTTTTTTCGTGAGTGCCAAATACAGAAGATATTTTTCGTAAATTTCTTTCTTCAACAAATTTATAAAAATCTATCAGGACCAAGAGATTTATAAACTTTAATGCGATCGAGAATTATTAAAAAATCATCTCAAGAAATTCCTACAAATAATTGATTCACCCCATCAAGAATAACTCCTTTTTAACATATGTCAGTTATCTTTAAGCATACTATAGCATCTAAGAGTTTCAATGAGAACTACAAGATAGAAAATGTCACAAAATATTTTTTTTTATCATGATCTATTCATTCATTAACATAACATTTTAATTTCGTAAAACCAATGAAAATTGACTATGTAACCCAAAATCGATTCCTCAGTCTTTAACCACAAATACAAATCAACAGATTCTTTTTAAGTATATACATTAGATCGTTTTTTAAACATAGAATCTAATTATTTGAGATCCAATTTCTTGAGGATAAAAGACACATTCATTCTGCAAGTATGTGAACTGTCCTTCGAAACACTGCTAAAAAAATAATTCTAAATAAATAATAATTGCACTCTGAAAACATCATAAGCATAATTCAAGATCTCACAATAGAATTGTTTTGCAGTATAACAGATTAGAATGAATTAAAATCTTTTTAAAATTTATTTTATTTGCAAATTATGGCCCTACTCTCAAGAAAGTCAAACTGTTCCTTTCAGTTTTTTTCTTCTGTTTAAATTCTATCTTTTCTGTTCCAAACCGCGCCTTAAGACGAGCATATTTTTTAAACTCTTAAAAATTGCGAAATACTTCACTTCAATTTATGATTATCATTATGACTTTATGCTTCATGAAACTTTTCCCAATGAACTAGCAACTATAAAAGAAGCTCTGAAAACATATACTTTTTTCTTCAAGCCAAGTGTACTGAATGTAAATTTGTATTATTCCAAGTGTATTAAAAATAATACATCTCTCTTACGCGAAATGTTTGTTTTAAAAATTGTAAATATGCAAGGTTTTCTTCAAAAAAATTTTTTTTTAAAGTTTTTCATTAAAAGTTAATGTAAATTATTCACCAATTATTTAACATCAGTAGATTCTCTCGGGTTCAAAAATTTTAATTACCAACAACAGATAAAAGTGTTCCTTTTTAAGCAAAACGTGTAATAACTTCATCAAAAACTCAAACAGGAGGTGTAACAGACTCTTAATTTATGTATTTTAAGTAGCATTTGAACTCAGAACTAGCATCATATCCTTGTTAGGGAGAATAAAATTATTTTTTCGTAATTTATAAGATACAAACTGTGACACAGGATTGAGAATGAATATTGAGAAATAAAAACAAACTGTGCAGAGTATACTTATATTGATTTATGCTTGAATCTTTTGCATGTTAGGAGGAAACTCAGACCAGATTTCATGCAATAAAATATTAGTATCAATTATGTATAAAAATGCATTTATTTGATTTTAAAAACAACAACTAGATCTATATAATGACTCACCACTTTCACCAATTTTACGAACAAAAATATAAGAAAATAATCACAAAAATGGAAATATATAGTCAGATCCCATCAACTTTGATATTCACTTACGCATCATTGTCGAACGCTGGAATATGTAACTCAATCGATCATGAACATTAAGTGGCATATGGAAATTCAAAAATCGCTTATATATGAAATGCATCACAGAGTAGAACAACGGTAGAATCGTCGGAGCAAAATTTCTGGACATTTTCCTCCATTCCGATCTTATTTAATTGAAGAATATATAGAACTGTCAATTAATTAGCCTTAGGATCCGATACCCTATATCTGGCAACAGCTATTCTGTGTTTCGGCTGAAAAAAATGCACTGAGCCCGTCGTGGATGAGATGGAGAGCATCATTCGGATGTGGAAGACAGCGGGAAAGCAGATGATTGCTGCCGCAATCTGTATTGTTTATTTCAATGTCCATAAATACGCGTTATAACGTGTCCCATAGCAAACATTTTAAAATAAATTATTGGGACTAAGACATGGAGTACTCTTATTTACCAAGAAATACATTATCGCACTAATTTTTTACACATTTCTGATATTAGAGGCAAGCCTGGTAGTTTATATAGTCATCTAATTATAATATCTCTTCTTAGCTATGGTGTTAGAACCAGGAATTGAAATTTAGTCCTCTGCTAAGTAAGATAGGACAAACGCTATACCAAAGTGGAGTACAGTGGATATCTGCCACTCGGTGCGAACCTGATATTTGCCTCTCCCTTATTGAAATAAAAAAAAATAATAACATCACGAATGCATTGTGCACGCGTAAAATTAAATTACTTGTTGTTTAATACGTTAAAGCGAATAAATAACATTTTACATGAATAAAACTAAAAAGTCATTGAAAAGTTTAAAAATAAACAAAACAAACGTTTACCCCAACTCTTATATCCAACGAATCGTATAAAACAAATAAACATGACTTATCAGTAACTAACAAATTTAGGTAGAAGTGAAACTTTATCAAAGTATAAGAAAACAATATCAATTCTGCACCCACTTCTAAATAAAAAAAAATTGAAGAAATTAAGTGCCACCATCTCATTTATGAGTTGTTCATGGACAAGAAGACAACTATTCAAAAATCAAAACGAGCACACTTACTCCATTTGTTGCATAGCGACAGTTGCAGTGTCCATTTCGAAATTCAAAAAGAGAAATTTATTTTCTTATTTTGAATAAAATATTTTACAAGCTTTTATTTAACTTCACATAAATGTATGTATATTTGCCTATTGAAATCTTAGAACTCTATTTTTAACCATTTCCTCTTGCCCATTGGCTATACAGATATCTGATCTAATGACCCTGTCCTGATTCTGCCAACAGTATTAGCCGACTCAGCCGCTGCCTATCCCTACACACTACCCTATTGCTATAACATAAGCATATTTCGATAAATAAATTTGCCTTTGGTATCTATATGAGTGGCGTCTAACTTTTATATGCATTTAATGTTCAGTAGATGGCTGAAATTTGTAGCTTAATCAGCTCCGAACGGTGAATGACATCTGAAAATAAAAATGTCGAGAATACGTTGATACTGAAATGTTATATTTCAACATAATTTCTACTAAACTAAGCAGTCTCGACGGCGTAGTGGAAACGTAAACATATTATTTGATTTATTATGAAAAAATATATTGTATTTCTACATAAATTTTTATTTATAAATTAGTATGAAATACGAAGATATCTTTTTAGAGCGATTTTTTAGAACAGTGATCCAGAGATCTCTATGGTATATAAGTAGAAGATTATATTTTTATAATCTCGAAACTTGTCCAACAAACACCGTGAAGAATTGATTTCATTTAAAACAATGCTTAAAAATTGCGTAAGCCCTTTCAACAAGCTTAAAGTAGACATAAATTTAGATAATATCACAATGTTGAAATACACTTCGTGTCTTATTGCATTTTTGTCGGGGAATAAAGTAAGTGATAAAGTGAGATTTCCTGGTTTGATGCCAGACAGAATAAGAAAAAAAAAGTTCACATTGAACTAATAAATTTTTACTAGAAAAAAGGAACATGAACCTAGAATAAATCATGCTTTAATTTTTGTGCAAGAAATCGTCATCTGCAAAGAATTTCTGATTCCATAGAGAGTTGTGCATTAACTGAGCATCAGTTGATAAAAACAAAATTAATGAGCAATTCGGAAGCAGAATTTTATTCATGAAAAATATAACATGAAAGTATTAAGCTAATTATATCAATATGATTTAAATAATATATTTATTAAGATTTACAATTTCTATTTTTAACATGTACAGCGACATCAGCTTAAATAAACGACAATCATTTCAAGAAAAAAAAATTATCTCATTAATGTATTATTACTGTTTATTTAATATGACATATTTATGGAATATTTCTTAAGAAAAACATCTCATTAGCGATGTTCTCATTCATTGTCAAAATTATCCTTCATTGAATAATATATTGCAATTATTAAAGATACATTATCATGTGCTGTCACATAATGAGTTCCCAAATGAATAAAGGGAAAAGGAAAATATTGGCTGGATAATTGGAAATGGTGCAATAACTTTTCTGAAAATTCCTGACGAGAATCATATAATCAAAAACAAAATTTCTCATTCGACGCATTTAATAATTTCAATGGATTTTTTTTTTCTATTTTAATCTTCGTATCCTGATTGGGTCTTATCGACCAATTTCTATAATTTATTTTTTATATATTACTCAAATAGATTTCAGCTTATAACTTTTTTCAAACTTCTAGAATTGCTTTTTGCCCTTAACAATGTAAGAAAATGATATTTTACCTGACTGGGTCTAATCGATCAATATCATTATTATATATATATATATACTATATTTGAATTATTTGCATTTCTGTTAATGAATATAGATGCCATGTGATAGAAAAATATTTCCCTCATCACATGGTTTTAAACCGGACATGATGCATGGTGAAATTAGGCAGAAAAAGAGTAAATATAATTCTCCTTTCAACATTTGCACCTTGGGTTCAGATGGGCAAGAATAGAAACCAAATATAATTTCTCATTATACAATGAAACTAAAGGTGAAGGGAATTTGGTTGGGAAGTTGAAACATAGGTGGAATTTGTTTTTGAGGTAGCTAATTACTTTCAGGTGTGAATTGACGAACATGAATTGAGCCCTTATGAGAAAATCAAAGATTTGTTCATCACGACTAGGAAAAGAATTGAGTTCTCTCAGAGATCAGGGAACACTTTTTGAATGAATGGGTGAAATTAATATCTCCTTCTGAACTTTCAGAGAGGTTAGATAGATATAAAAGCATTCGAATTGGATGTAAATCTTCTAATATAGTAGCTCATAGTGAGAAATGGGAAGACAGGAAAGAGGAACTATTTTTCTAAGTGGAAAAAGAGTATATCAAGGTGTGCAGAAATCCACAAAACACTGACCTTTCAAAGAACTTGGAATTCAAGACACCAAGAGCAACATTCTAGGAGTTTAAAAATATCCCCGAAGATACCTGTTATTCATGTGAGATGAATAGACTTACGGCCCGATTTGGTCTTTCTAGGGTTTCTCAAAAAAGAGAACGAAACCGAACTGTCCAGGGAAATGCAGCCACCGTTGCTAAACAGGATATAACTAAAAATGAAAATCAGGAAAAGGAAGGAAATGGATGACTTGCAGATTGGGAATGCATCTCTTCAACTGGAAAACAGAAATTTAAAGTAAAATTAATGGATATTTGGTGAGAAAATTTAGATAATCCGATTTTAACTGTGGAAGTTAGAAGTCTAGAATTAAAAGTCAGTAAGCTGTCTGAAGAAGTAGAGAAGTCACAGGAATGTATACAAAGTCTCAACAAGAAGAAAAGAGAAAGAAGTAGTGAAATTTTTGAAACAACAGCCTTGTGTAATTCATATAAAGAAGAATTAAAAGAAGTTCAAATGAAAAACAAAGAATTTTAAAATAAAATAGAAGTAAATAAAGATGCAGTACATCAATAGTCTTCAGTTGCCGAAATGATTTAAAACCGCTGAGTGAATTATGGATCGAAATTTACACTTTAAAAGAATAAGTTGGTGAATATCGGGGAAGTGATGTCATGCTATATCAAGAAAAATATAAATATTGCTGAAAATCTTATGAAAAACAGAAAGAAAATGTGTTGCCGTGGTCAAATTAAAGGCTGAAAATGAACAATTGAAGGCAAAAATCCCCCAATGGGAAAATTGTTTGAGTGTAAATATTTTGCTCATAAATCTTCTGTTTTTTCACGAAAATTTTCAAAGTATCATCAGTGGGAAGCTCTGTTGATAAAGAAGTTATCTTATCTGTCTCTTCTCACTATGGAATTTAGATGGAATCACTATGTGCTTTAGAAAGACTTGAAGATAAAATCGCATAATCATTATTCAGAACAAGATCAACTAGGCATATCACGTCAAGATTCTGTTATGAAATGTTTCCAACGGAGAATTTTATTTCTTACCAAAGAAAAAAGATAATTATAGAAAGGGCATTGCAACGCACACGCGGAAATAATCTAATTATATCATATATAAAAGGTACTCCAAAACATGGTGATAAAGATGCCTTATCAAGATTAGTCAAGAATTTTGTTGTCTAAATTCAGGGCAAGCTGGTCAAACTTTGTATACTTTCCTATATGTTTGCATTTATTCTTTTATTATTATCCTCCTATTTGAGTTGTGTTTTTTTTTAAAAAAATTGTTTTTTGTTATATATATATATATATATATATTCCGAATTTTAAACTGAATATGTATTGCATTTGAATACTTTATTTGCATCCTAATATTATAAATTACTACTTTTCGCTGAAGAGAGTCGCATAAGTCGTACAGAGCTCTTATACTGACTGCATATGATACATCTGGACTTTATTAGTGTCTCTTGTGTGTGTATGTATTCCCCACCCTCGGCTCTATTTTAAGTAGCATCATCGTCCTTGAGGCGACGAAGGAGCTTTTTTTTGGGGGGGGGGGAGGAAATCCGGTGAAATAGCTAAAGCTTGTTAACCATTATGCTGCTGAGGTGACCACTGGGTAGAGCCGAATCCACGACTGAGATTCTGTAACCCGGACGAATAAAATGACATGCTTGAGACGGAACGAGAGAAAGAACAGTTGTAATCGAAGGAAATTATGGCAATCGGATTTTGTTATTCTGTGAATATTTTGATATTTTAATTCTTTTAGAATTTTTATGTCAATACGTGAAACAAAACCTTGTTTGAAGGAAATCATATGCTCAATGATAAATACTATACAATATTTATCATTATATATATATATATATATAATTCCAAAATTTTTGAAGATAGATCTCTTTCGATTCCACAGTTCAAAACTTTTTTCTTTCAGATATTTTTACTATTCCTTTAGTTATTAATTCTCGAAAAAAATATTTACAGATATAATCTATTTCATATAGTTTGTAAGAAACATATTAAAAAGAGACTCAATTCGAAATCCATTTCAGCATTTGGCGCATAAAAACATAAATTCGGATTCGAGTTTTTCTTTTACTTATTTTTAGGGAATGTGTGAATTTTAACGCTTACATTGAAAAAAATCCAATTGCCTGTTATGCGTATTTCCATGGACATGATAATCTTGAGTGAACCATAAGCTTTTTAAAAACTTTGTGTTTTTCAAAAGGTCATAGTTGTGTTTTTTCATTCAGTCCTCCTTTTTTCGATCGGACTATTCAATGTAATCTGTCACTTCATTCGAAACTTTCGTTTATTTATGCGGATAAATAGATTAATAACTTTCACACCTTTTGATTTATTAATTATTGCGTCTCACTAGAAGCAACATGAAGGGTATTGGCGACGGACCTTGTAATTTTGAACCTCGGTCAAATAACGAGAACTACACCAAAGCAATAACCTCCCTCTCTTAACTATCACACCACGCCAACGGGAGAACGCAAAGCCTCGACAAATTTAATATACATAAGCCTCGGCTACACATTAGGTCTTTAGTGGCATTAAGGTTCGAACCCTTGACGGAAACCACCAGCTATGAGTTCGAGACCATGACCGCTAGGCTACTGCGGCTATAATACCTTTTGAAATAAAGTATGTTTTGCCTGTTTGGGTCCATTAGACCGAGAATGGTTTATATTCATTCTAATACATAAGAAATGCTTTAATAAAGCTGTACTTTTATTTATATAAGTGTTTATTAAAAAAGACAATACTTTTTATATTTTTTATAATTTCCCCACCTTTTTCTTGCTTTCCCCTGTCCAATATCGTGTTTCTATAAGCAGTGACATTTGATAGCTTAGAAAATAATAGCAAATTTTTAATTACAAATTTGTTATGTTTTATATATTATTATTGATTTTTAGAACAATAATAATTTATAAAACATAATCAATAATAATCATAGATATCTATTATTATTGATTTTTTTTATGAGAAGCAAAATTTGCAGTACACATTCATAAGCGCCTGGCAAAGAAAATCTAAGCATGAGCACACTTTATATGTATTTGCCGATTTCTCTTTGGACTGCCTTCTTTGCACCTTTCTCTTTTAGATGTTCTGATACTTTCTGGTTTTCTCATTGTGAAATTGCCAATTTCATATTTACTATCCAGTTGGACACCATCCCAATATTTATTATTATTATTGGGTTTTTTTTTTAAATCTTTATATTTTGGTGAGGTTTAGTCAGCTGTTTTATAAGTTTCTTTAAAAGAAAAAGTGTCTTTTGCTCAGTTTATTATGTTTGTAAGGAGGAATTACATGCATAAAAATAACAAATGTATTTCTTGTAATCAGGTCAATTATATTATTGAATAAACATATATAGCCCTCTCCCAGTTTTTCTTTGCGGCTGTGGCAGCTTAAACGTCATGGTCGTGGCCTGCGGTTTACATCGAGTCGTGGGTTCGAACCTTGATGTCTCTAAAAAAAACCCGTGTAGTCGGGGCTGATGTACCTTACATCTGTTGAGGCACAAAGACCTCCAATTGGAGAGGTGTAGAACTTTGGGGAGGGGCAGCTAAGATGTCGTCCTCGTGACTTGACCGAAGTTCAAAATTACGAAATCCGTCGCCAACAGCCCTCGTGTTGTTTCTAGTGTGACGTTAATGAAACCAATGAACATAGTTTCCCTTTGCATGTATTCGTAGCAACTAATTTATCAGTAATATTATTTCTACCTTTAGTTTGTTAGAATATAAAATTGCAATTAGTTTCTTTCTTTTCTCATGTGAAACTTTGGTTTCCAAAAAATGAATTTCTTTTTATATTTGATAATGGGCAAATTGATAGAATGTTTTCATTTTCTTCTGTATTGATTTTAACACTGAATTTCTTGCTGAGATATTTTTGATTCAAAAATAGAATTCATCGACCCACACATGGTCGGAGATATCAATTTAAATTGAAATACAAGCTAATTTTGTAACGCCCGTTCTTCATTATTTAATTCTACTGTCATAATTTTTTTTTGTATTTTGTGTCATAATTGTCGATTTCTCATTGGACTGCCTTCTTTGAAACAGTCTAAACACATTCAACAATTATCAGAGTCTAATTGAAGATGTATAAGAACAGAATAAAACACTTTATGAATAATCACTCAAGAATATATAGAAAAAGTCCCTCTCTCTCGAATCCCACTTAATTCGTTAATTCCAGATTACGCTTTAATAATACAATCTGAGCTCACCAAATCACTCGTTCTGATTCAAACGCTTCTCACTAACACCCGCTTATGTTAGTACTTTGACAAAGATTCTCTTTAATCCAGTAGATAAATTACGAGGCTTCAATCCAAATTACAAAAATATCTATCAGCATGACGTTATCTTCTATCTATCCCTTCTTTCTTTCAATTCTGTTTCATTTTTATGTCATTATTTCTAATTCACTTCACTTCTATCTTCATTTAATTTACCCAATAACGTTTCATTTTGGTCGGGAAGGGATTGTAATTTCATGCTATTCAAATTACCATAAAGTCCCCGAGGTCAGTGAAGAGAAAATTGCGAATAGCCCAATGTCACAATTTCTCTTCGAGATTAAAATCTACCTCTTATTAGATATCGAATTTTTTACAAAAAAATTATTTACAAACATATAGAATGAATGAGTTTTCTGCAAATTATATAATATAAATATATATATATATATAACATTTACGGTTTTGTAAAGTTCAAATTACTGTTGTTTATCCATACATTTCGCCTAATACATCGCGTTAATAAAACAATGCCTTTCCCAGTGGGTGCTATTTTCAATGGAGCTTCCTTCGCTTTATCCGATGTACTATTTCTAGTCCGATTCCGACCTAGATTTTGACGTTTCTCTTTCCCAATATGTGTTTCTTCTCCTACGGTTCAAGGTTTAAAACGGAAGCATTGACCTCGAGAACCTTGGTTCGGTGTCGCCGGGAACGTAGGTGGCCAGACTCGGGTATACCTGGGCGTTACCTGACTAGAAGTCGTGGGGGCGAACTCTACAAACTGCATGATCTGCTGATTCACCCTATTCCCACGCAGAAAAACATACGAGGATGAGTTGTCATGTTATTTCACGATTCCCCAATTGCGCTAATTGTCTTGTCGTATTTCTTTTTCCCGAATTCGGCATCGAATGCCTTATTTTACGCTTTATCATACCTTAAGAAGACAATCTTGTCAAATGAGCCGTGAAGAAATGTGAGTTGACGTAAGATGAATGGTTTGATGACAAAGTGGATGTTTTTACTTCTAAATTACTATTGAATGTTGAATGAGACCTTGATAATGATCCTCTTAAATGAGACATAAGCATTCTGAGTTACACTTCGAATAAAATTGGGCTCATTAAGTAACGCACGTTTTGTGAATTATGCATGCACACATTAAGCTAATAGTCTGATGAAAAAGATGGCCTTTTCCCTTATTCGTTATGGTCAAGCTATTTCACAGCAGTAAATGGAGTCTTTAATAATGAATGTTAATGGTGGATTTCAGAGCCAGAAGATTTTCGTTGTAGTTCACTTCTAACATGCCGTGTGCGCACATAAAATTGATGATACAGGGTGTCTTCTAATTCGTTAAGGTGTGATTATTCATCAAAATGGTTCTCATTTTATTAAGTGACTGAGAATTATTATAGGGAATAATTTCGAATACATGCTTCTCTAATTTAAGATAATGAAAATCAGAAAACTTTTGTTCATTATAAGCCCGAAATACGAGAGTAAGTCTGTAAGTAAC